>JBBPBX010075518.1:0-17324 GCA_038048925.1 Garcialebias charrua | reverse complement strand
AGTTTACGCCAAAAACAAAATCTAATATAATCTTTGTACTGATAGTCTGTTTATGAAGTCAAAAAATATAGAAATTTAAAGATTTATCTAACTTAAAAACTTTTTAGCTATGTACAAGGCAATAAATAAATTGCTGTTAAATAATTTACAAAAGCTTTTTGGTAGACCACTTTTTATCAGCCGATATTGGCCTTTAATTTTTTTTATAATTGCACTTCAAAAGAAAATCTGACATACCTGAGCATATTCAATCAATTTCCAAGTAGGAAGATGAAGATTCATCAGCGTCTGCTTCAACCAATTGCCCACGTTTGAGTTTTGTTAAGCTTTTTTAATGTGAGGAGCCTTTTTTATACATCATTTTTAATTGTTGAACTTCTTTTGCGTTTATCATTAAGTGTTATATTTTGTCACCTGAAAAATGTAAAATAGCAAAATTTAAAAAAAAAGTGTTGTATATCGGGCATCAATTTCTCAGGATCGACATCAGCCATTAACAACTTAATCGGCCGACCTTTGACTTCATGACGGAGATCATTGGACGAAATTTGAATTTAAGCGTTATGTGTCTCTATAAAGAAAAGGTAATAAGGTTATGAACTCATGCAATAATAATATCAAAGATTTATTATATTGTTTGCATTTGGTTTTAATTTGTGGTTGAATGTTTATATAAACATTTGAATTTGTTCATTTATTAAGAAAATGTGTTGTTTATATAAGACTCCCTTTTCTCTCATGAATTGTGTGCAGATGTGTTGAGTTTTGTTAGATCTTTGTGTCTAACTAATGGTCATCTGTACAATTATATAAATAAATAAAATGGTTATATGTTGCATAAATATTGTTATGATAAACTGCCATCGTCCTTTAGTGAAGTTAAGACCAGTTCACCAAACATCAGCTATAATTTTATTTCAATGCTTTGCCAACTCTCCTTTTTATAGCTACTGGCCAACAAACACACCCAAAACCAGTCTGAATCTGGTAGGCCAGAGGTGGCACTCCAGAACAGAACCAACACTTAACCTCGAACATCTGGACTCGGCAGGAAGCCTGTGTTTAATCTGAGAAGATGTGCCAACATTTTCTAAATATAGGCTTCCTTGATTAGTTATATGGCTCTACAGATTACTGGATTTCTTCCAGTTAAAATCCACAGTGTTAAAAATCAAAGTATGCCACCAAAGAGCTGCGTAAAGTGCGAAAAGACTCCTTTATAGACTTTCTGAAATGCAATATTTACTTACCGGTAATAAGTCTGCATTTACTTTAAAAAGGTTAATTTCAAATTGTGAGGTCCTGTTTTTCATGTTAGCTTCTACTTTATGATTAGACAGGGTGGATGTGAAACCTGCACCCAGCCCAGGTTTAGTTGTAGGCTACAACACTGTAATCTTGTCCACCCACTTTAATTGAGTCATTGAAGTTGGACCACTAACTGAGAAGAACTTGTGCTGTTTTACGGCATATCTTCAGAGGAAGATGTGCCGTAACTCAGTCAGGTGCTTTGAAAATCAAAGATTGGGTTTCACCTTTTTAAAAAATGCCTGTAAATGTCAGGATGAGGCTTTCTTCGATTTTTGCACACACATCAATTCAACAGCTTTTAAGATCTTCAGAACCTTTGGGCTTTCTCATCTTGATAGAAGCCGTCACAAGCGTCTCATTATGATGAAGTGTAATATCTTGTGTTTTTCAGTAGAAATGCAACAGGTGGAACAAGCTTTGCTTTACAAAACCATGACGGTCGCCAAATATCCTCTGAATCAGCTTCCCAGTATAATTTGGTGTAATTTTACACCCATCATGAAACAAATGAAGTGGATTTTCATGCTGTACAGTAGTGCCAAAGCTAGAGATTTTCCAGTTGCCTGCTGAAAGATGTTTGCATTACTGTGCAGTCATCTTAAAAAAAAAAAGAAGTCTACCCTTCTCTCTCTGCAGAGCCTGATTCCCATGGTCCACAGCCAACTGGCCAATAAAAGATGCTGGCATCTGAGTTGTATTGTTATGGCTGAGTAGGGAAAGTTACTGGAGCCAGTGACCCAACAGAGTGCTCGCACTGAGTAAAACCTTTACTAATTTTGTCCTTTGAACACAGCCTTACAGTTTTCCCCAAACAAGAACAACAGATTAGTAAGACTGAACGTTAAAAGAGGTGCTATGGAATTCTGTTGTCAATGTAAGAAAACAACTCGTGCCATACTTGCTTGCGCCTAGCCATGTGGCATTGTTATACAGAAGCCCCTCACTTATCGCGAAGGTTACGTTCCAGACACCCCCGTGATAGGTCAAAATCCGAGACGTAGGGACGTTATATTTATTTTAGTATTTATACAGTATAAGGCTTTATAAACCCTTCACACACTCTTGCAATGTTCTTAATGTTCTCAACTCTTAAACCTACGTAATTTTAACAACAAACATATACTTTATGTGCTCTACTACAGTACTGCAACATTTTATATGGGTACTCACCAGTAGGGCAAGTGCTTAGTGTATTCTTAGTTTAGCATATTTCTTAGTTCATATCTTAGATATTATTACTGTTGTTTTTCTTTACAATCTATTCTTTTGTTGGATGTAACTGGGACCCTGTGTACACTGTTTCATTCCACCACATGTACCACATGTGGATGGAATGACAAATAAAGAAACTTTGTCTTTGATTTTGAACTTGAAGGATGAGTTCAGCTTCAGGATTATTTGAGACTTTCCTACCATTTCTGTGAGCTTAATAGACAGATTGTTACTTCGAAATTTACGTTGCAAAATTATTTTTACCACATCGGTGTCTCTGCTAGTGCTTGCTCCCTCCATTGCTGTTCTTTGAATTTTGGCAGAAAGCTGCGGCCAGAAGCACTGTTGGCTTCTGGGCCATGTACTGTAACCTGTTTAAATAAAGGTTGAATGAATGTAGTTTTTTTGATTGGCATTAGTGTTAGGCCTCTTGAAAGAAAACTACAAAATGGCGGCACCTGTCCGAAGTATATATATTTTTGTTTAGTTTTATTTTTTGTCCTATTGGTTGGTTAAAGCTCCCGTTCGCTCTCGTTAACTTTTTATCCTGTACCGTCCCAACCACGTGAGTAATATTAAAGTTGACAGTCATGTGTCGTGTATAATTTTATGTTGAAAACCCGCAAAAGAAAAGAGTGAGTTCGCGAAAGTTAAACCGCCAAGTATCGAGGGACTACTGTATTCTATTATTGCATGAGCACAAGTGTTTCTGAGTGTTACTGCACGGAGCGCTGTGTTGCATCATGTGTTTCATGTGATTGTAATGGATTTGGTCACATTTGTATGTTTTGGTTTGAGCAGCCAAGTTGTGTGAGAACTGTCATTAAAAGTTTTGAAGCGTTTCCAGTTGGTTTGTTTGCAGCTTCAGGGCAAAGCAGTTCCAACTACTGTACAAGAAAACTGAAAGTAAATTTTAGCCTGTAGATTAACAAAATTGTCAGGATCTTAAATATTTTAACAGCATATTAGAAGAAGCAGTTGGTCCCGGAAGTCATGGAACAAAGCAAAGTTTATAATTTGTTGCTTTGGGCTTCAGTGGTTAACTCAAAGTCAACTCTAGTGTATTTAAAAGAGCAACTTACTGTAAATCAAATGTGGGGTTTCGTGATATATTGACTAGTTGTGCATTGTCAAAGAGAACCTGTCCCTTTTGTATAAAACATTATTGCAAACAAGAAACATTTGTCAGCAACATTTTCTTTTAAAATTTATAAATTGACCCAAATGAATACATTTTGTGTTTTTGAAGCTAGAAATGTTCTGAATGCTCAGGGGCAGTAGATTGACGTTTGCAACGTTTACTTGGTGTAGGTTTAATACAAATGTTTTTGTATTACATACTTACATTACATTCACAAGTAGTAAAAAAACAGATGCCTAACTGATGTCATGGCTGAAGAGGAACACTAAAAATACTTTTACAAGTAAGTTATTCCATTACTGTTAACACTTTCTTGATTTGCACTTTATTCATTCAGGTCAATCCCATTGAGCCTCAAAGACTCATTTACAAGAGAGATCTGAAATGATGGCAGACCATCAAAGTGAAAAGGCCAAAAACAAAATTCCCCTCAAAAATGTCATGGGAAAAAAAGCCTCAAATAAAAATAATATTATGGAAGCTAAATCAGATTAATTCCTCCATCACTGTTGAACCATGCCATAAATACAACCTAAGGTCATTCGTTACAGGGATGGGTGACCTAACAAGAAGATCACAGAATATTTTGGGTTAAGGTTACACAGTCCATGATTTGAGTTACAAATCTCCACCAAAATACAGTTTCACTTACTGCATTAGAAAGATAATAGTGATGTATAATAGATGGGTACGAGATCAAACAAACAAAAATAATAAAACCTGCATTTCTAGCTTTGGGATGAAGTACTGCACAAAAAGCTCATTATGTAACTGCATTAAGAACCAACAAAAGCTTTTCTTTCACCATTTAACTGAAACAGCTGACCCCTTATTAAAACATTACATTACATGATTAACTTAATTGTTGTTGTTTTACAAAATATACAATTAGGAGATTTATCAAAACTGTTGTGTTGTCTGGTGATTGGGGACTGAAGTCCTGGTGAGCAAGGATTGTCCGTTTTCAGACACAGTGTATCTGTATTTAAATCAATTGCTTTTGGACTGGGTCTTTTGGCAACAGCTGTTACTGATTTACAGTTTGGTCCAGTCTTTTTGAACCCCCCCGGAGGCTGAGGCGGGAGCGATAAAGGTGTAGTGTGCTGTTAAATACAACAAACATTGGAATGCTTTGCAAAGAAGAGAGGAACATAACAAAATGTTTTCAACTGCAGTTGTCTTCTCACATATTTAATAATTTAGAAGACATTTGTTGAATGTTAAAGCATGTCATGTTTTCCTCTTGCGGGTTTTGGACATGGGAAGGATAAGGGGAAATGTTGTGAAAGCTGTGCAGGCTTTGCAGGTTTTAGTACATTTATGTGAGTTGCGCTTTCAAGCACTCAGAAAGGCCGTCTTAAGAGAAATATTTTAAAGGTAATAATGTACTAGAGATGCATGATATTATCTGCATTGTATCGGTATTGGCTGATATTAGGGTTAAAGTTAAATATCGGACACCAGCCATTCCATCAAAATAACTCACCGATATAAAAAATGCTGTTTTGTGTGACAATCCAGTGACAAGGATGCCTGCAGCGCCAGCACAACGTGAGGATGTCACGCGCGCCTACCTGATCTGATCGCGGCGAAGAGGAAGAAGTCAAAATGTTGGCAGTGTAGAAATTTTTTTTTTCGTTGAGGATATTGGATTCCAAAGATTTTTGGACTACTGTACATTGAGTCTCGCTACATCGTCCCCAGTCAGAGATAGTTTTCCGACGTACCCTTACCGAGTTACAAGCCGTCATTTCTGACATTGAGAAGCTAACAGCCGATAGCACTTGGGTGAGTTTTACCAAAGACATTTTGACATCAAGTGTTAGCCCTGTTAGCATGATTAGTCATACGGCATGTCTTATAGACAAAAACGTTTAACTTAAAAAGGCTGTCCTTCATGCACAAGGGTGCAGAGGATCCCACACTGCAGCTAGGAACCTGGAACAAGCCTCCACAAGTGAGACAGCATCACAGGTGACTAATGCTAATGAATAACATTTAACACTTTTCATTTAATACAAGTTAAAATGCTATGCATATCATATGGCTGTTACTGAATACTGTACTGTATACTGTATGTCACCAGCTCTTACAGCTGTTACACAATTTTTGTAGCAAATAAGCCTGAATAAGAGGGCTATGTTCTGACAAAGGAAAGTATATTGAAATATCTGTATCGGTTATCGGCCAAATAAGTTTTAACATATCGGCCAAAAATCCAATATCTTGCATTCCTACAATTTACAATGGCCGCATGCCTTATTATGCAGCTGTTTTCTATTTTACATTCATCTGGTCTTAATTTTTTTTGCATAATAGAAAAAGGGGTACAAAATGAGTTTTCACAGACAAGTAAAAGGCTTATCAACAAACATTAATTTAATCCAGGATAATTGCACCCATTTTCCAAAAAGTGGAGAGAAAAAAAAAATCCCTTTTGGATTCATTAAATTGACTCGGACATCATTTCTTTCTGTTTTTTCAACAGCTTGGTTTGTGAATTATTTCCCTTACGAGCAGTAAAGCTGGAGACTGAATCATAATCCAGTTCTTGTGACAACTCTACCTCTTGTTTATTTGTTTTGTACCGGTAGTTCTCTTTGGAGTTAGGTCGAAAATGACGAAAACCCCATCACATTTTTAAACGTCCTTGTGTTCAGTTTACAGAATGGACTGAAAGGGATTAAGAAAGATAAGCCTCACTTTTTATAAATTGACAAGTGATGATATCTGTAAATAGATTTGTTTTTCTACAGCCATATTTTATTACTTTAACCCCAAGTGGCTTGGTTTGTTGTTTACAATATTTGTATGTTTTTGTCATTCTTAATGTTTTTTTTCCTTGATAAGAATCTGACATGGTTTTATGACCTCCTGAGTAATAACCCTTTATAATCCCATAGAAACAGTGTTTCAGGAACTTCCTGTAGACTTCACAACGCTACATGTTAATGTTTTACCTTTAATCAAATACCAATGGTCCTGAGAGGCAAATGTCAAATTTAGTTTAGGTTAGAATGGTCTGTCTTCATTTTCCTTCCACTTGAGACCTTCATTAACTTCTGTTCACAGCAGCTAATAGCAAAATAGGCTTTAATCTGCAGAGATAACGAATGTTAATGACAAGTCTGATGAGAAAGTTGTTGCTACTCAATGCGGAGCTAAATCTTTCTCTTTCTGATGAGTTTTTCTCCAACAGGGAGTGGAAAAGTAAATCCATGTTACTTTGTTCTTTGTTTATCTAAATGATTGTAGGTCATGTAGACGTCTGTGATTCAGGTTTAGTCATTGCACATTGCCTGAGGTGTAACTGGAGATGTTTGCTGCAAATCAACACTTATAAACTTCACTCCGGAGATATAAAGGTTTTATCTGTGACAATTAGTCGCTGTCAGTTGGCCCACCTGATCATCAATCAAGCAAAATATCGACCGATTCCAATCAGTTGCTGAATAATCATAAAGTTTTTTTTTTTCAATGTTTTTGATGATAAGAACAGCCAGAGGTCTCGCACAGACAGCTCTGGTGGAACCCTGCTAAAACTCACCGTGCCACATCATTGGCAGTCAGAAGAAGTTTAATGTTTTCTTCGTTGCACTGACTTGTCTGTCTCCACTTTGGTTGCTAGTTAACAGGTGAATCCACAGATTTGTTGTTGTGTTGCATCAACTTTCCACAAAGTCAATCAAGAACTTGAGCTTTAATTATTTTACCTCGGACAACGTAGAACTCAAAACAATTCAGTACAATCTTTGGTAGGAGTTTCCGTCCATACATCCATATATGCATACATACATACATACATACATACCATACATGCCATACATGCCATACATACCATACATACATTCATCCATACATTCATCAATCCATCCATACATACATACATATGGTACATACATACATACATTCATCCATACATTCATCCCTGTCATCTGCGTATGTTCCCATACACAGACGAAATTCGTCTCTGCATTTAACCCAACCACCTACCAGGTGGTGCAGTGAGCAGCCCGAAAGCGCTCGGGGAGCTGGAGAAATAGGTGTGCACTCATAGACACCCCAAGGTCTAGTGGCAGGGTTTTTGACTACGGACCCGAAGGTCGCGGGTTCGCGCCCCGGCCACTACCCACCTTGGGGTGTCTATGAGTGCACACCTATTTCTCCAGCTCCCCGGGCGCTTTCGGGCTGCTCACTGCACCACATGGTAGGTGGTTGGGTTAAATGCAGAGACGAATTTCGTCTGTGTATGGGAAACATACGCAGATGACAGGAATAGACATTATTATTATATTATCCATCCATCCATCCATACATCATCTTCCTCTACCTGCTTCTTCCTTCTGGATCATGGGGGTCACCATATCCAGCAGCCACTGTGCGACAGGTGGGGTACACCCTGGACAGGTCTCCAGTCCATCACAGGAACACATAGACAAACGAGACAAACAACGATTCACTCTCTCACTCACACTCAGAGACAATTTAGAATTACCAGTCAGCCTAACATGCATGCTTTTGGTCTATGGGAGGAAACCAGAGTATCCAGAGAAACCTCACATGTGCATGAAGAGAACATGCAAACTCAACCCAGAAAGGTTTCCAGCTGAGATTTGATCCAGCGACCTTCTTTCTGAAAGGCAGCTCTATCAACTGAGCCGCCATGCTGCCTTATGTGTGTGTGTGTGTGTGTGGAGATTTTCATTTGCCTTCATATTCACTGGCTGTTTATCATGTATATTATTATGCTTGTTGAGCACTTCTTATCTTTGTTTAGATCATTAGTAAATCCAGCTCAGAGTTTTACTCTTAAACTATAGTACATTTAATTAGTCTCGAATTAGAAGTTAAATCCAAGGTTTTTAACTCCCTTTTGTCTTGTATTTTCTTAGGATTTTGTATTTCCCTTCTTTGATGGGCCTTTGAGGGCTGGAATGAATGCAGGAAACAAACCAGTAAACTATTTTTTGCAAAATATCACTTCTGTTGCTTCCTTTCAACTCTTGTGTGAGTACCAACGCCCGTTTTTTTATAGTGGCTGACAATCACAGTATCATTCATACCTACTCCCCACACTTCCTCTTTAAAAGTTGGTTGCCATTGTTTTCGACCACTTGAACTTAGAGACTAGGCTCGGACTTGTTTCCTGCACACAGTGAACAGATGGAAAAAGAATAGATAATTATGGAGTTCACATGAGAATGTAAATTTTCCGCTTCCAGACAGTGTTTTAATAAACCAGTGTGAAGGTCAGCCCAGTGTGGGAGTTTTCACGTTGCCATGCCAATGATGTTGAAATCTGAGTGCGATCATTCATGTGGAATTGGCATAATATTTCAGCAGGAAAGCGATAGACAAATAGAGAGGAAGAGAGCTACTTGCTTTAATGCTTGGAAAGTGGTGAAGTTGATCTGAGTGCTCTCACTATTGTCTGCCACCAAATAGAGGGCAAAGTTGACTAACTCACAAATAACCCGCGTAAGTAAAATGCTTTACTTTCAGAGGCATTCTGGGAAAACAGTTCCACTTTCAGTCCATATATAGCTGTCTTTTCAGATAACACTAGACCGACCACATGGCCCCATTAACCTTATGTCGTGTCAACACTGTGCAGGTGAGGATTTTTTTCTCCCTCGCAGGCCGCATGGATCTGAGCTATATCACATGAGAAATGACCTGAAAAGCACACGTTGATAACCCGAGGCACCTTTTTAACCACTCTGAACTTCAATTTCTCTTTCCTGAAAGGAACCTGTCTTGGCATTGCACCACACATTAGTCGTGCTTTATTGCTACCTTGAGCTTTTCCAAAGAAACCGTCTTGGTGCTGAACTATGTCTGGATAAAAAAGCCAGAAGTATAAAGAGGGAATCATGCTTACCAACGAATGAAGTATTTTGGATGGGATTCCCTCAGCTGACTATTTAGCAAACTGTTAAAGACCTTGAAGAACCACATTATTGTTTTCTTCAACTAAAAAGACAGCACGATGAGCACAGTGCTCTCCTGTTTCCATGGCAAAGTGTTAATATTACGAGTCTGTTTTGTCTATTCGGTCAGCGTGTGTCTGCAAAAACCTGCAAGTCTCTGTGGAGCTTTGACTGCTCTGTTGTAATATTAAGAGGCCTCTTCAAGGGGGCCATGCTAATATCTGAACCCATCTTAAATGCAATGGAATGGACCTGACCTTGAGGGCTTGAAGAATCTTGATCCCCATCGTTCTGCATACCACACAGTCCATGGCTCCTCTCTGAGGAAACTTTCCTACAAAGGTCACAGTATATTGCCAGCTGAGCACCACTTTTACTGGTCCTCATGGGTTTTCTTTTTTTTACTTTTTCAGTAGACATGGTGTCACAGTCAGTTACCTGAGGTTAAACTGAGCTTGTACTGTTGATACTGTAGTGTCTGATTCTCAGTGGGCAGCAGGTCGAGTGTTTGTGTCTGGTGGCTTGAAAAGGGCAGAGGGTATGGAAGGAATTTGTCATGTTGGCTTTTGGAGTTTTAAGAGGGCGTTTTTCATTTCCTGTTATCCTGGGTGGTATTTATTGTTACTGTGAAGATGAACAGCATGCTCCCACACATGTGCCAACAGCTCCATCAACAAGACTCTACTGTACGATACGAACAAAACTGCACTATTCTATGGGGAAACTAAAAACACCATTCTTATTGTTTCACCCATCAAACTGTATTATCATGGATGTAACTACCTGAAGTCTAGAGTCTGTTATCAAAGCTTCTTCAAAGATAACTAAGTACAAAGTAGGTCATATTGAAAAAATAGAAGATGAATAAAGAGTAAAGTTTAAATTCATAGTCTTGATTTTAGGTTTAGCTTTAGAGATTACACCCATTGAAAGTTCATTCTGTGACCAGCCGGTGCTGAAATGAAAAGACTTAAAGGCTTTGACAAATACACCTCCACCCACCATAACTGATTGGGTTGAGGCTTTGCTTCAGAGTTTCATCTGACACTATCAAAGGGTGAATCAATAGCTCATATCAGAGCAGCAGCAAGTAGACCGAAATATTTAGAGGCTGGCTTTTAGTTGAGAACTGTGTTTTGTTTGTGGATGGCTTACCCTTATTTGGTTAAAACCAGGCTTTTCATTGGAAAGATTGCTGAGCTGCTATTAAAATAGTACTGTAGCAGGCTGTAATGTGTTTTAAAGGATTAAAAGCACCCCCTCTCCAACCAATAAAAAAATAAAATAAAAAATAAACTACTGCTTTAGTGCTATTGCTGCTGCTTTAAGGATGTTTTTGACAAAAGCATTAAACCAAGAATAATTCCAAAGTAAATAAGCACCACAAGGCCAGACTTTGGGTTTATTTTGTACCATTTTAAGTCCAAGAACACCATAGAAATTAATTGTGGTGGAAAAATCAAAAGCCTAGGCACAAAACGTCAATTTCATGTGGAATTCAGGGCACTCAACTGAGTGTTTTCCTGCATAGCAAGATAACAGAACTTGTCCGTTTCTGTTCAAATATTGAAACATTCTTTCCATGCTTCCCTCCTCTGATGACCTGCAGGTTTGGGAGAGCTGTGGGAAAACCGTATGATATGGGGAAATCCACCATTTGCTCAATGCTTTGTTTTTTAGACCATTTTTCAGGTTGTACCAGTATTATTGGAATATATCATTCTGCCTAAGATCTTTTTTATTTGCAGGGATAAAAATAAAACAGTATTTCAGATTAAATGATGTATGCAGAAAGAAAGTTTTCACTGGCAATAAATGCATTTTACTTTGTAGAAGTATAGTCATTCTATGTGCAAATGATTGACCATTTCGTATCTTTTCCACTCTTAGGGACTCTGAAGACAGGGTTCCAGAAGTCTTGCAATGTTTAAGGCAGTGCTGAAGAAGAATAGAGATGGAGGCAAAGGGAGCAAGAAAGATTCAGGTATGTGAAATCTCAGAGGACACAAAAACAAGGAAACTGATACCCCAAACCCCAAGGCCCAGCTGCTAATCTCACATTCAGTGTTCATGAAATCATTTCAGACCAAAGTTTGTGTTTTTTTTTTTTCTTTTCGTGGAGACTATTTTATAAGGATTCTGGGCTTGTTTTGATGCAGTAGGTTATACTTAGCATAAAAAGAACAGAACAGCATTTTTGTCAATCTGAAGCCAACATGGATTGCTATAAAATGACATACAGTACAGGTAATACTCAAAGAATTTCAGAAATAATATTCAGTTACTTTCCCCAGTTGCATCTTCTCTTGTAATAATTAAATTAGAACGTAAGTAAAGCAAATTACGTACAGTTTGTTGTTCTAAAAATATAAGGACATATATTTCATTTTTAAATTTTATTTTAACAAAGAAATGTTCACGTCATGATCATATGGTACAGACATTTTAAATTGTACAATATTTACATTGAAATCAATGGACATACTTAAAATGACAGTTTATTAATATGCAGACATTTGATTTGGGCTCACGTGTCATTGAACAATTAAAACATAACAGTAGTTGATTTTAAGCATCGTAAATCTGGAACCTTTTCTACAGAATGACTTTCTTCCTTTTTAATGCACTAATAGGCCTTTACAGAAGCTGTGTGTAGTAGTTGGCTTATGAGTCTTCTCCAAAGTTTTGTTTTCATCAAAGTAAATCCACCTCAGTCAGGTCGACTCACTCATCATATTTCCCCCCAACTCTCAGAAACTCCCGTATTATTTTTCAGCACGTTTTGAGCAGCACGTTTTGGGCAGCACGGTGGCACAACTGGTAGAGCTGCTGCCTCTCAGCGAGAAGGTTGCCGGTTCAAATCCCGGTCCGGGGCCTTTCTGGGTGGAGTTTGCATGTTCTCCCCGTGCATGCGTGGGTTTCCTCCGGGTACTCCGGTTTCCTCCCACAGACCAAAAAACATGCTTGTTAGGCTGATTGGTGACTCTAAATTGACCCTAGGTGTGAGTGTGAGAGTGGATGGTTGTTTGGTGTGAGTGAGACAGGTCCCTCTTGTAAATGAGTCCCCGTGACTCAACGAGGCTAGCCTGTATAAATAAAGGTTGAATGAATGAATGAATGAATGAGTCGTTGGGCTTCACTGTTCAATCATTTAAATCCTAGACGTATTGTCTCAAAGTACTGTATTTTCCGCTGTACACGTCGCTCCGCCCTGTAGGTCGCATCAGTCCATATTTGTCTAATAAAGTGGAAAAATCCATAAATATGTTGCTTCGTCGTATACGGCACATCTATTATGTGTCACCACTGACACGTCGCGTTTGTTACTCGTCACCATTGACAACCCGGAAATGTGGGCCTGTGTTGTGCCAAAATCGATGGGCTGCCAAATGGCGGCTGTGGGAGCGTGCACGGGAGGACTTTAACAAGAATTTAACAAGATTAAAACTTAAAAACAATTATTTGTTTGCTTGAAATTATAGGAAACGTGTGTCTCAGTCTAACTTTTCCTTAATAACTGCCCTTTGACGGTCAAATCAGCTGCATTTCAAAAGCCGATAGGCGGAAGTAAATGCATGCATGCGACAAGTCACTGTGCAAATTTAACAAGATAAACGCCTAAAAACAATTGTTTGTTTGCTCACAATCATAGTAAATGTGTGTCTCAGTCTAATGTTTGCTTAATAAATGCACTTTAATGGTCAAATCAGCTGAATTTCAAAAATAGTTTTGCTGCCTCAGTGCTCCAGGAGCGCGCAGAAGGAGGGAAAAAGGAGGAGGAACTTGGTTCGTTTCTTTGAAATTTAACAAGAAAAGCACCTAAACAATTATTTGTTTTCTCAAAATTATAGCAACGGTGTGTCTCAGTTGAACTTTTATTTAATAAATTCACTTTAATGGTCAAATTAGCTGCATTTCGACGGCGGTTCAGCTGGTTTGACAGTCGGTCCATCCAAGCATCAAGCAGAACAAAGGTGGGGGTTATTTAGCAAGCCGATTGTATCATTAATGGCTGCTGAAGATTCTCAGTCATCCAGGACATGGTAAATTTAAAATAATTCAGGACATGGTGAATTTAAAATAATTCAAGAAAAAGAAAACTAAGTTGTTTTTGTATTGAACTTTTTTGAATTTGTCATTTAGCCACGTTTACCAATTACATGATACAACGACATGCCTTACTACTACTACTACTCTACTACTGAACATGGTCATATCTCAGCCAAAATTTGGTTTATAAATATGGGAAAAAAATCCATAAATATGTCATTACGGCCTATAAGTCACAGGGCATGTAAATTATGCAAAAAACTATTAACTGTGGAAAATACTGTAAACAATTGTGACCATGTGCCATTGGAAACCTGTTTCAAATGGTATTGTGTGCTTTAGATCTAATTTAAGCCACTTTCGTTTTCAGAACTCCAAATTGCTTGAATTTTCTACAAACCGGATTCCAAAAAAGTTGGCACACTAAACTAATAGTGAATAAAAACTGAATGCAATGATGTGGAGATGGCAAATGTCAATATTTTATTCGTAATAGAACATAGATGACAGATCAAAAGTTTAATCTGAGTAAATGTAAATTTTTAAAGGAAAAATATGTTGATTCAAAATTTCACAATGTCAACAAATCCCAAAAAGTTGGGACAAGTAACAATAAGTAGCTGGAAAAAGTAAATTGAGCATATAACGAACAGCTGGAAGACCAATTAACTGATTACGTCAACTGACAACATGATTGGGTATAACAAGAGCTTCTCAGAGTGTCAGTGTCTCTCAGAAGCGAAGATGGTAAGAGGATCACCAATTCCACCATTGTTGCGCAGAAAGATAGTGCAGCAATACCAGAATGGTGTTACCCAGCGTAAAATAGCAAAGACTTTTAAGTTATCATCATCAACCATGCATAACATCATCAAAAGATTCAGAGAATCTGGAACAATCGCTGTGCGTAAGGGTCAAGGCTGTAAAACTCTACTGGATGCTCGTGATCTCCGGGCCCTTAAACGTCACTGCACCTCAAACAGGAATGCCACTGTCAAGGAAATAACAGAATGGGCTCAGGAATACTTCCAGAAAGCATTGTCAGTGAACACAATCCACCGTGCCATCCGCCGTTGCCAGCTGAAACTCTACAGTGCAAAGAGGAAGCCATTTCTAAGCAAGCTCCACAAGCTCAGACGTTTGCACTGGGCCAGGGGTCATTTAAAATGGAGTGTGGCAAAATGGAAGACTGTTCTGTGGTCAGATGAGTCACGATTTGAAGTTCTTTATGGAACACTGGGACGCCATGTCATCCGGACCAGAGAGGACAAGGATAGCCCAAGTTGTTATCAACGCTCCGTTCAGAAGCCTGCATCACTGATGGTATGGGGTTGCATGAGCGCTTGCATGTCTGGAAAGGCACCATTAATGCAGAGAACTATGTTCAGGTTCTAGAACAACATATGCTCCCATCTAGACGTCATCTCTTTCAGGGAAGACCCTGCATTTTTCAACAAGATAATGCCAGACCACATTCTGCAGCAATCACAACATCATGGCTACGTAGGAGAAGGATCCGGTACTGAAATGTCCAGCCTGCAGTCCAGATCTTTCACCTATAGAGAACATTTGGTGCATCATAAAGAGGAAGGTGCGACAAAGAAGGCCCAAGACGATTGAACAGTTAGAGGCCTGTATTAGACATGAATGGGAGAGCATTCCTATTTCTAAACTTGAGAAACTGGTCTCCTCTGTCCCCAGACGTCTGTTGAGTGTTGTAAGAAGAAGGGGGGATGCCACACAGTGGTAAAAATGGACTTGTCCCAACTTTTTTGGGGATTTGTTGACGCCATGAAATTTTGAAACAACATATTTTTCCCTTAAAATGATACATTCTCTCAGTTTAAACTTTTGATCTGTGATTTGTGTTCTATTCTGAATAAAACATTAGATGTTGGCACCTCCACATCATTGCATTCAGTTTTTATTCACAATTTGTTTAGTGTCCCAACTTTTTTGGAATCCGGTTTGTAATAAAGATAATATTTTTTTGAGTTTCTGTGAATAAATGTCATACCCAGAAGCATCAGTGCTAAATGGCTTTAAGGATCTCTTGGAACCCTGGCAAAAACCAATGCAGACATGTTCCTGTTTTCAGTTTTCTACATTTACCTTATAATCTACTGTATCTGTTTTGCTACTTTGACATCTCTGCTTTAACTTGAAAAAAAAAAAATCTGTATGCCTCTCTTATGATTGTCTATTGTTGATTGTCCAAAGAAAGTCTACTGTCGCTGTTGTCATCATTCTTTGTTTGTAGCCAAGTCTCTCTTGTAAATGAGTCCTCGAGGCTCAATGGGATTAACCTGCCTAAATAAAGGTTGAATGAAAATAAGTTTGAAATTTAAAGCTTACCATTGCACTGGTTTGCGCTGTTTAATTAGACGTTGACGAAGGAGTACATGTACAGGCCCAAACTCCACACTTGAAATAAAAGGCTTTTGGTGTTTTTGAAGCGTGAACAGTCTGGAAAAACACGGTGTGGAAAAAAAATTAACACAGCCTTTCATCAGCATCACACTTTATTTAACTCATGCTGTCGTTAGGTCAGTACCAGGTGAGAATGTTATACCTTACGGGGTTTTTTTCTTTCTAATTTTGAATCGGGTTAAGGCCTGTTTCTTGTGTCATAACAGATGTTTTTCTTTTAAAATTTGTGTGCTAGCTTTCCACCATGAGTAATTATGAGTCACCCATAGCAGCACGTTCCAGATTACTATCTTGTGCGTGTAATGGGTTCTTCCAATGATCCATCTTGACATGGCAGATTGACCATTTATGTTTATACAGCGTCTACCAGCCTCAACTTGCTTCACCACCTCAGTGGTGGTTTCAACGGCCTGATTCAGCACTTCAACACATGTCTCATAGCCATGCTGCCTCTGCCTTTATTTAACCCTTTAGTTTGATTCACCACTCAATGTTCAAATTAAAGGGAAATGAATCTGAGTTGCTCTCCGTACTTAACCACACCACCTCCACTGCTCTGTAGTCTACTACAAAGAAAGAAATGACTACTAAAGACTTGAACATAGTTTTTTTTAAATTATTTTATGAAGCCATTGCAGCCTGCCTGTCTTGCATGAATCACTTGATTACACAGTTTCCCTGTTATCTAGACATGCCAGCGCACTCTTAAACACAGGAGGATCTGTATATGTAAAAGCTAGGAGAGTTGAGAGTTTTATGGTGGGACACAGCTTTTTTTTTTTGTGTGGTTATTCCAACCTCACTTTTCCCAGTTGGCCTCAACCTATCAAACCAATGCAGCTCCCTGTTCTTTTCATGCTGAGACAATACAAATCTGTCCACGCCTCTTCTTGTTTAGGGCACTTCAGACAGATGAGAGGTCACTGGGATTCAACATCAAGCAGGGGTCACTTTTCCCCATTGTTATGCCTCCATGAAGTTGATATTTCAACTTTAAACCTTTGTTTTTAAGTTATTTAAATAAACTGGAGTCAACTTGCTTTGAATCTGTTGACAAATGTATCCTTGCTAACCAAACTTAATATGTATTGCAGTACAATTACTGATTATTTGAGATACATATACTGTATGCCACATTGGACATATTTTTATTCTGCACTGTATGACGAGTTATTGTAAATTTGATACTTTAAATATTTTTTGCTACTTTAAATGAACAAATCTTTGGTGCAAACTTAGCTAAGTAATCC
>JBBPBX010075517.1:0-10106 GCA_038048925.1 Garcialebias charrua | reverse complement strand
TTTGCTTCTTGCCTCAATAAAAGCACTGACCTACTTGTTATTTAAATCTAACCCAAGAGAAAAAGTTTAATTGTTCCCACACATAACATATCTCTAATGGCAAACAAAAACTGTAAACTTGAAAACAGAACAGTTTAGTTAAAATAATTCAACACTGAACACATGCATAATTCAAAAAGAGAGGTAGAAAATAATAACTACTGTATTTTTCATCCTGTAAGTTGCAGTTTTTTGCATAATTTACATGCCTTGCAACTTATAGGACGAAGTGACATATTTATAGATTTTTTTCCCCATATTTATAAACCATAACACTGAAATATGACCGTTTCATTCATTCTGACTGAAAAAAAAACAGTTCATGATATCTATTGTAGTAATAGTATGGCATGCTGTTGTATCATGTAATAGGAAAACGTGCCTATAATGACAAATTTAAAAAAGTTCAAGACAAAAACAACTGGACTTTATTTATTATACTATTTATTATACTATTATACTATACTTTATTGTTTTTTTATTGCATTTTTTAGAATTCACCATGTCCTGGATGACTGAGAATCTTCACTAGCTATTAATGACTCAATCGGCCTGCCATACTCTCCCCACCTCTCTGCTTGAACCTTCAACCCAGCAGCAAGCTGCACCACGGTGGCGAAATGCAGCTAATTTGACCATTAAAGTGCATTTATTAAGAAAATGACAGACAGAAAAACACCTCTGCTATAATTTCGAGCTAACAAAGAATTGTTTAGGTATTTTTCTTGTTAAATGACGGCGAAACGAGCCGCGCTCCCTTTTCCTGTTTGTCACCGCTGAGCGATCACGGAGCACACAGGCTATGGCAAGCCCTTTTAACATTAAATCGGATTCAGGGCACTTCAATTCCAGATATCTGAAATTGAATTATGACTAGTCATAATAGCTATTTAAGATATCTTGAATTACATTCTGACTAGTCAAAATTCCTATTTGAGATATCTCTAATTACATTCTGACTAGTCAAAATGACGTCAGATTTTCCATTGAGTTGAATGGAGGCTTCAATTTAAGATATCTTGAAATGAATTTTGACTAGTCGTAAATACAATTCTAGATATCTCTAATTTAATTTTGACTAGTCATAATTAGCTTTCAAGATATCTCGATCTTAGTTCTGACTAGTCATAATTACAATTACAGATATCTTTAATTACGTCATCATTTAAGATATCTTAAATGTATTTATGACTAGTCAAAATGTATTTATGACTAGTCAAAATGTAATTCAAGATATCTTAAATAACTAATATGACTAGTCATAAATCAATTTCAGATATCTAGAACTGTATTTATGACTAGTCAAAATTCCTTTTAAGATATCTTTAAATGAATTCAAGATATCTTAAATATTTTATCATGTGGACGGCGTTTCTATTTAAGATATCTGGAATTCACATTTTGACTAGTCAGAATGACGTACGAGATATCTTGAATTATCATTTTGACTAGTCAAATATGTCACAGTTTTACGCAGGCGGAAATAGGTCTGCTAAATCTTGTCAGGAGGACCCATCAGGTCTGTCCAACACACGCCTGTGTTTTTAACAGAAACAGACACTTCCTTTGTGCACTAAAGAGAAATGTCTCTCTTTTCAACATCTTGTTTAATTTGCCAGCAGCCTTTTTTTTTTTTTTGCTGGTGAGGAGGAACTCGCAGCGTTGATCTCATGATATTTCTTCCATGAAGAAAACATCCACAGCTATCATGGTAAGAAAAAAAACGTAGCTTAGCTTAGCGAGCTAACCGCTAGCTTCAGCTGCAACGAGTAACATGAACAGCGTAAAAAAGCCTAATTTAATGTAATAAATTCTTTGGAATATTTGAGACAGATGGTATAAAAATGTATATTGTTTTTTTTACGAGGTTCCATTAGTGCCAAAAATATGTTTATGCCTCTATAAAGTGTGTACTGTATATAGCGTGCTGTGTGTGTGTGCGTTTGTTCATATATATATATACAGTATAGATATATATAATTTATATATATATACGGTATGTATGTATGTAAGTGATGTGTTAAGTGAATCAATCAATTATACAATCTATTATTTTTTTAAGCTAAATATGTTATAAGAAGTACTAATTTATATATATGTGCTAAAAACAGTTATGATCTATTTTAGATCTCACTGGGTGTGAAAAAGAAAAGGCTGATTTGTTGGATTATCCCAGCACCAGCTGCCTAACTGGTCCTCCTGCTCTGGCCTGCACAAGAGATTTACAAAGATGTCACAGACCAAGAACAAAGGTAAATAAAATAAAATAAGAGTGGAACACATTCTTTTCTGTTATATAATTTAGTATATGATGATTATGATTCTCATAATAACAATAATTGTAATAAATTTCCCACCTGTATATTATTAGTGCCATGTGAAATTTGTCATAATTTCAACATTACTTGTGCCAAATATATTTTTATCTCCTAACTTGTTTGGAATAGTTTGTTTCTGTAGGTAATGAAAAAAAATGCAGGCTCAACCACTATCAATTAGTAGTACATGTATTTGGAAGTTATGTAAAAATCGTAACTCTCACAAATCTGACTCACAGTGTCCTACCAAATTGCTCACTGTCCCTTCATATTTTTTTTAAAGTTTATTTGACATATTTTTATGTTGTAAGGTGATCCATCCTGAACCTGCCAGCGAGGTGGTGCGAAAGCCCAGAACTGTGGGGAAAAGATGTCTGCACTCCACGCTTTACAGAGCTTACACAGGTATAACCAGGGGCGGCTCCAGAGATATTTTTCTGCAGGTGCTAAGGGGGGGCTAAGCATTTTACTGAGGATGCTATGAAGGATAATTTGTTCTTTCAGTTCTCAAGGTCAATGTGTGTCATTCACATCACATGTGGTACATAAGGTGGAACGAAACTATGGACAGGGTCCCAGTTACATCCAACAAAAATACAAATTGTAAAGAAAAACAGTAAAAAAGATCCGAGACATGAAATAAGAAATACACTAAACTAAAAATACACTAAGCACTACTAGTACGAAACAATGCGCCAAACAATAGCAGCACGAACATGAGTCTGTGTGAGCAGATGAGGACGAGTGAACACAGCAACATGAAATAGATCAGCAGCATGAGATCAGCAGCACATAACCAAATGTTATTACAGTGATTTGTTTTCACAGTGATAATTCAGACTAGGGGTTCATGAGTCTTAACAACCGGGAGGTTCGAGAGAAATCCCGATGGGCCGCGTCATGAATGGGCCGGTAGGCGCACGGGGAAAATGATGACAGTCAGTTATTATCACTGCAAGCCAGGAAATGATTTATCAAGTTGTATTAGCTAAAAATGTCATAACCAGAGGCATCATGTCACCAGTTTCTGCTCCTTACTGGGCCAGTGTCGAGAGCATCACTCATTTTTGTGGGCTTCAGCTGGTGGATCAGATTGTTGTTTTTTTACTCGATATAATCACTGATTTCTTTTTATTTTATTAGTTGTGTTTTGCGAGGAAAATATCACAACAACCACATGTTAAAGAATATTAACTCAATGAAAAAGAAAATAATCTGATATTTTCTTGGGGGTGCTAAGGGGGTGCTGTGAGTTTTCCAGGGGGGCTATAGCACACCCTAGCTCCCCCCTGGAGCCGCATCTGGGTATAACCTTTGTGTTAATGTTTTTATGCCAGTTTCTTTTGTCAAAACTTATTGTGATTATGTCACTCGTGTGTTTGCAGGACCACGTCCAGACCCCGAAATCCTGACATCAGGAGGAAAACTACACCGACTGGAGTCTCAACCATTTATTGCTCCTGTCCTAGATGGTCTGTCAACGTTGGAGCTGGTACCATCCAGATGTGGGCCTGTGCCACAGGGTGGACTGGTGTCTTACCAGTGCCCAACTGAGAAGTCCTGTGTAGCATCATTCTGCACCACATGGCTCCAGACTTCCCTGCTCTTCCTTCGATGATGTATAGTCTTCCCAACATGTGTTTTGTGCCCACACTCAGTCAGCTGCATCTTCAGTCTCTGCAAGTGTCAGATGAAATACAGGCCAGAACCAGGGAGCAGTCCAGATGTTCTGCAGGGGTGCAGCTTCGACAACCAAGGCTTACTGCCAGCTGTTTCTGTGTTGCTTACAGAGGAGGAGTCTGCTGCCACAGCACTGGCAGCTCAGATGGTCAGGGGGTACACTAAACAATAACTGTTGAACGGGTGTGACGTGATGAATTGATTGATGATTGATTGATCAGATGAAGTCTAAACTGGACATGTTTTACTTTCAATGTGTTTATATCAATGCAGTATCATAAAATGTACAAATCACCTTTTTGTTCCTTTGTATTTCTAATATTCAGTCTCAAGCTGTGTGAATCACTGTAAATTAATTTAATACTGTAAATAGTTGTTACTCGTGAAAAATACAAAAACGTGCCAATTTCTTTAAAATGAAATTCCATAATTTGGGAAAAATATCTATAATCCACTATAAGTTTATAGTGTACAGTTATAAATTGTTAACTTAAATAGTTATAAAGTTTTTTTTGTTCTTACTAGATGTTGTAAATTATACTTGTTTTCCTTGCAATTCAACTCAATCAATCCACAAATAATAATAAAAAAACGTATACTGCTCAAGTGTGTTTTAATTGAAGAATGTTTAAAAATAATTCAAAACTTTTAAATAATAAAGTACATAACACTAGAACAGTTTACATACATGTGACAAGCTTGGATGTTATTTTTTATTTTATAAACTTACTTAAACGGCACCTTAGGATTTTCACCCAAGGCCATCATTTATGCACAGAAAAGGCACTTGGGTTTGTTTACAAGTAAACAGGAGACTGTTCCAACATACAATATAAATTTTATTAACACTAAGTTAAAAACTAATTCTAATGGAGGCAATAATGATTCTTAAATATTCAGCCAAGGCTTTCCAGTGGTCAGTCAACTAAAAGATAATGATGGTTTAATGTAACACAAGAGCAGAAATTCACACACAAGCTGTGATGATGCACAAGATATGAGTGGAACAGAACCTACACAAGACTGAACTGCTGCCTTCAACCTGGAACATAAATATGAAATTAAGTAAATAGAAATAAATATGTTTTCCTGATGCATGCTCAATAATCCAGGTAGGAAAATCTAAAGAAGTTAATTAAGTCATGTCCTCTGGACTCCCCCAGCCAATCTGCTCAGGTAAGACACAGTGACTCCAGCAGGCTGTAGTAAAGCATGGTAGGACAGATAAGGTTGTTTTCTTGCCCCTCAAGAACAACCAGGAACTGAACAAAAACAACAGATGAAACGGAGCCATTTTCCTCACTGTCTAATGCTAACACTTGTGACATTTTCTGACAATTTAGTCCAGAACAGCTAGCGCCACTGCAGCACCCAAAATTGTGCAGGCATCTGTTTGAACAGCTAAGTGGCAGCCGCGGGTCCTACGCGTAATTTCTTAATAAAGATATCTAAAAACGTCATTATGACTAGTCATAATTACGTTTGAGATATCTTGAATTGTCATTATGGATGTCTGACACTTTAAATGACGAATCGGGTGACGTCATTTAAGATATCTTTAATTATATTTTGACTAGTCAAAATTCATTTTAAGATATCTTGAATTGCTATTATGACTAGTCAGAATGTAAATACAGATATCTTAAATTAACATTCTGACTAGTCAAAATGTAATTGTGACTAGTCAAAACTCCATTTTAGATATCTAGAATGTAATTACGGATAGTCAGACTTCACGATTTAATGTTAAAAGGGCTTGCCATACGCAGGCACTGAGGCAGCTACACTTTTTTTTTTTAAATAAAGCCGATTTAACCATTAAAGTACTTTTATTAAGAAAACGTTAGACTGAGACACCCCTTTTGCTATAATTTCGAGCTAACAAACAATTGTTTAGGTACATTTCTTGTTAAATGTCGGAGGATAAAGCCGTGATCCTTTCCTGTTTCTTTTTACAGACATGATACCAGCTGTAGGTGCGCGCGCACACTGACTGACGATATGACGTCTTTGTTTTAGCTAAGGTCCTACTTGGAACATAAAATTAGAAAAGATAAATAAATTCACAGACCTTTTTTTAGACGACAGAACAAGAAAAATATAGTTGTGTAGGTTTTAAAAAATTAATACCTCGTCAGATGACGTTTATTACTTTTTAATACTTTTTAATGGCCTTAATTTGTGTTAATTTCATTTACTACCTTTTAATACCTTTTACAACCCCGCGGATACCCTGCATACAACATGGCACTGACACCCCCCTCCTCCACCCACCCACCAAAAACAAAAACAAAAACCAACTCACGTAAATGACATATTTTAGTTTGAAATCGGCAAATTTCGGTGAAAAGCAACTAGTTTGCAGGTATGGACTAAACTGAAACTAAAGCAAGGGTTAAATTAATTATTTTGTGTACTAATTTTCATGTGTTTAATACAAAAGCTAAAAAAACACATTTCTTGTGTGAATCTCATCTCTTCATTCAGCAGTACACTGTAAAAAAATAATGTACAGGTCACATCACAACTGGAGAGACAAACACCCCCATCATTCAGTGCATCATAGCATCCAGCTGAAAAACTGATTTGACACTTTCAGTCTGCAAGACTTCTCCCTCCTGGCTGGGGATGCCCAAAGTCCACAGCAAACTTCACTTTTTCTTCAAAATACTCCCCCCTTCGAATTTCCTGTTCCTCACCATGTCTCCACAAAGCAGATCACACTAGTGAAATGGCTCGCCTGTCTTTTTCCACTGTCGTTATCATTGTTGCAGAAATCATCTTCAGATCTCCCCCTCCCTCCACACAGCCCCAGTTGTCCACCATCAGCATCTCTTCACACAATTTTTCATCCGACCATGCTCATTCACTGATATTCAGTCCCACAATAAATTAATTACTTCAATGTCATTACACTTTGTATCCTAGGAGCCACAGTCCTCATCATTCTTGTAAAACTCCCCAGCCTGCACACACTCCCACCCTCTGTCCACAGAATTATAATTCACGATGCATCCTGTCATCACTACAAAACCACCAGAACTGAGTTGAACAAACTTCTGGAATTTCTCAACACCTGTGGCAAATAAGTTTATAATCTGTAGGACGAAACTTATGTTCTTGCAAATTAATTTTTTTCCTGAGGAATTACATAAGTTTTTATGATATTCTGTGTATGTATATATATCACAGTAAAACCACTTAAAATATTATTTTGAATGAAACTTGTTGATGACAATATGAGTTTTTGTTTGTTGTTTGAGCATTTTGATAAGTGGACAGTACTGGAGTGACTGTTCTGATGAAATGTCAAGAAATATTTAAACTAATATACCAGAAATTTTATATTTCTGAATTCCTGGATACTGTATTTTGGTGTAGCGGAGTGCATTTTCTAGTTGAAACTGAACGCATTGTGATGCTGTAACAAGCTGTGAAGAAGAGCAAGATTTTTAAAAATCTGAATCATGGACAGCTTCACTGCAGGATCCAAACAGTTCCTAACACAGCTTAGCTCCACACTTCACTTTAGACTGCAGTAAACTAATACATACCTGTGTAACCCTGATGTTTGGTTTGATACAAGTGAACTGATGAATCGCTCACCCAGGAACTCTTCTCAGCTTCACAACATTTATTAACATGAACTTCATCTGAAACAGAAAAAAAACATGTGGTTGGTGGTGGTCTGACATGTAGCTCCTGCCCCAACTCTGAGAACATCAGGCAGTAAAAAATGCTGTCAAGCCAGTTTCCACTTCCAAAATGATGGTTTTGTTGTGCACACAAACACTATGAATTATGGTAACCTTTGTAAATAATAATAATAATAAGTAAAGAAGAATAAGACTAAATAAGAAAATAAAGTCTGTAGTTAAAACAGGTTTTTGAGCCGCATGCATTCAGCTGGGAGCTGCAAGATAAAGAATAAAGATCAATTCATTATGAAATTATTCTTTATTAGATTACTGCATTATTATAAATGTTATGTTATCTACAGAACTGCTGCTGCTGACTTCATCATTCTTTTAATGCCTGTGAAGCTGGTGAGCAGCATCGTATAAATTATGTGAAGGGGACATGTCCCCCTCACATTTAAAAAATGTTTGTTTGGACCCCCCCACACACACACACACACACACACACACACACACACACACACACACACACACACACACACACACACACATTTACCATGAAATATTAGTTCACCCAGCACTGTTTGCATTTCTTTGTGAACAAATCCATTCCACTTGATTAAAGCACAAAAGTCCACTCTGGGTTTTCAACATCTCTCCTCACTGCATGCAGTGTCTCCCCAGGGTACTTGTCTGGGCAGTGGACACTCATCTCTCAGGGAGTTTTTTTGTGGACAGGGTGGGGGGAGGAGGGGGAGACGCCTCTGTGTGGCATGCTATCTTAGCATTACGTTAGTGCCAGCAGTTAACTGGGGTGGGGGTGTTAGGATGCTCGAGGTGAGCAGAGCGTGCTGTATTCACACAAGGAGAGCTGTTGGTCAGGTTACTTCTTGTTGCTCTCTAAACTAGTTATTGAATCGTTACTTATGTAGGTAAACATAGATGTTTAACCCTCCTGATTGCATCGCCTGTTCATCCATCCTCCTGGTCCCTTTGATCCTGTCTCATCAGTTCCTGGTCCTGTATCCTATAACATACTATGCATTTCATGAACAGCAATGTTTTTGTTTTGTTTTTTCATTTTAAGTAGGGCAAATCACTTATATTAAAAGCAAACTCATGGAAGTTGCTGCTGTAATCTGATTCTTTTAATAAGCCATGTAACTTTCTATGATCCCAGATTTATAACAGGTGTGTGGCCATAGTGCGCACTCCTAATGTTGCTCATAGTGGTCCTCAGTGTGCTCAGAGAGCTTGTGTGTATGCCCTGACACATGAAAAATTAGAGGGAATATTGGTCCGGACTATGCATACCTAGCTGATTCAGTTCAGTGCAAGTCATCAAAGTAAACTCAGGTAATAACAAAAAATGTTAATACCGGTAATTATTTATTATATGTGTGGTTTTTTTTTAATGTATTTTTATTCAAGAAAACACACAATTATACACAGTTATGCAGAGTAACATCATGAATTCAAGTTTTCTTTTCTTTTTTCCTTTTTTCCCCATTCACAACCTAACCCCACCCACCCCTATGTACATGTAAAATAAGAAGAGAGATATAATTTAAAAAATAAAAAAAATAAAAAGATAAATAAATAAATAATTAAAAAAGAGAAGACGGTGGGGGCATGCTTCCTGACATGTCAATTCAGATTCAGATTCAGATTCAGTTTATTATCGCCATTGTCAATGAACAGGATTCACAGACTAGGAATTTGCTTTGGCATAACGGTGCATAAAATATAAAAACATAAGACACAAAAAACATAAACCATAAAACATCAATACAATCAATACAATATTCAGTGAACAAAAACTACTAAGAAACAGCGCAATTAGAGTGGTGCAATCAAAATACAGTGATACAGTGATTCCCAATCAAAATACAAAGAACAAATACAAAATACAGCGACCAAGGCAAGTTATGAGGTAGCATGGTTATGAGTGTTCAAGAGTCTGACAGCAGAGGGGAAGAAACTGTTTTTATGGCGGGAGGTTCTGGTCCCAATTGACAATAACTAAGCATCCAGAGTAAAATGTGTGTCCTAGGGCCTACAGGTTTATGGAAGGGACTTGAGATTCCTAAAGTACTCAATCATAGGATCCCACATACCGTGGAATCCTTTTGTTGAGCCTCTAATGAAGTATTTAATTTTCTCTAATTTTAAGAAAAACAATAGCTCAGTGAACCAAATTGAAACTTTGGGTGGTTCAGAGGATTTCCAATGCAGGGCTATATTTCTACGAGCTATCAAAAAAGCAAAGGCAAAAACGTTCTTCTTATCAACAGTTAATGTAGATTCTTCAGTCAACACTCTGAATATTGCCATTTCTGCAGACGGCTTGATCTTGGTATTAAATGCATCATTTAGTGTTTTACAGAAAGATGACCAAAATTCAGTTAATTTTGGGCAAGTCCAAAACATA
>JBBPBX010075515.1:5804-17325 GCA_038048925.1 Garcialebias charrua | reverse complement strand
TCTGGTTATTTAAACCAATTATTAAACAAAACAAATATTTTGAAACATGTTGATTTTTAACTGTTTGATAATAAAATGTAAGGAGTGGCTGAATGAAAACTATAAACTTCAATAAATGACCAATAATCAACAGATTGATGGTAAAATTAATAACTCTGTTGATGGCTGCTGAGGAGAAACTGTGCATAATGTTTGATCATCTTTTCGGTCTCTTTCATTGCAGTTTGTGTGTCTGCGTCATGAGCTTGCACGAGGACGTGTCGGATCCTCTCTGTGAGTTGAACATCTGGAACGTGCAGCTGGGTGGAGTCGGAGTCAAACACCTCTTCTCACGGTGACCACAGCTTTTTGTGCATTCTTCTTTCTGCACTGAACTCAGGAGGTCTCTGTGTCATGAACACGATGGAACAGGGCGTCCTGAAAGAGAAGCAGTGTTGATGTGGGATTCAGCTGCAGACCTCGTCAGAGATGCAGTATCTTAGCAACCACAGCTGGGCAGGTTTGTCTCCCTGAACGCAGCGCTGTCCCTGAACGCACCGCTGTCCCTGCTCAGCGCACAAACTCAGGGTCAACATCGGCGGAGAGCTTCAGTTTGTGTCCGAGGAGCGAAAACGAAAGTTACTACTGTAACTACGGTTCTATGAATCCCGGATGACCGCCAGGGGCGATGCTTCAAGCACGAATGAACATTCTTGCGCATGCGCAGGTCGAGTACAAATAACAACAACGTCACCCCGTGACCTGCCGGGGACCCGCGTGACTCTATATAGGCACGTCACATCCGGGGCCCAGTCCCTCAATCTTCTCGCAAAGCAAGGATTCCGAGGGACTAAGCACCCTGGCGGTCATCCGGGATTCATAGAACCGTAGTTACAGTAGTAACTTTCGTTCTATTTCATCCCTCCTGACCGCCAGGGGCGGTGCTTCAAGCACGGATGACGCATGGCAACATGGTCACGAGGAATCGTCAACGTTCAAGGAACAACAACCACGCCACTCACCTCAATGTGAAGGGGAGACATGCTGCTCCAGAACTCCTTGAAGGGGATAGGGCGCAGCCACATTCACCCGGTAAAATCGAGTAAAGGTACTCTGCGACGTCCAGGAGGCCGCACGGCAAATACTGTCCAACAGTACCCCCATCATGGCAGCAAACAAGGTCGACATGACCCTCGTAGAGTGGCACGTCACCCCCGCCGGTAGTGGCCGGTCCTGCAAGGCATAAGCTTTGGAGATCAAATCCACAACCCAGTGCGACAGTCGCTGTTTAGAGAGTGCCTGACCTGTACGTGGGCCAGCGTAGCACACAAAAAGGCCATCCGTCCTCCGGATGGGCGCTGTAGCGGCTATGTACGCCTCAAGTGAACGAACAGGGCACAGCTGTTCGGAGGAACCACCGGGGTCAAACCGGGCAAGATGGAGCGGTTGGGTACTACCGGCTGGTAGGGACACTTTAGGTAGAAATGTCACATCAGGCCACAGTGTGACACCAGAGCCATCAGGGTTCCATCGGCAACAGGGCTCGGCCACAGAAAGAGCCTGCAATTCCCCCACACGCTTCGCAGAAGCCATAGCTAAAAGAAATGCCATTTTCATTGAGAGCCATTTGAGGTCCGCAGACGTCAGGGGCTCAAACGGGGGGGGACCGAAGAGCCTCAAGCACCAGAGAAAGGTCCCATGCTGGCACCATAGGACGTCTAGGCGGGTGCAAACGCCGAGCACCTCTTAAAAACAGTGCAACGTCCTTGTCCCGGCCTACCGAACATCCGTTCAGGCCGACATGCCAACGAGAAATGGCAGCCACATACACCTTTAAGGTAGATGGGGACCGTCCTTGATCCAGTAACGCTTGCAGGAAGGTCAGTATGTCAGAGACTGAACACTGTACCGGATCCTGCCCATTATCGCGGCACCAGGCCACAAAGGCTGCCCACTTATTAGTATATATGGGGCCAAGATGGTGTAGAGGCAGGTCTGCCGACTTGGGACCCGAAGGACACAGGTTCAAACCCCGGCCCCGACCACTACACACTTTGGGGTGTCTATGAGTGCACACCTATTTCCCCAGCTCCCCGGGCGCTTTCTATGGCTACTCACTGCACCACCTGGCGGTGGTTGGGTTAAATGCAAAGACGAATTTCGTCTTGTATGGGAAACATACACAGATGACAGAAATGTGACATTTATTTATATACGGCCCGCGTGGAGGGCGCCCACGCGTTAGCCATCGTATGTCCTACCGGCCCGGCGTATCCTGAAAAGGTGGGTCCCGACCCTGCAGGGGCCAGACCCAGAGTTGGAGCCGGTCCAGGTCCGGGTGCAGAACCCGACCCTCCATCTGGGAAAGAAGGTCCGTCCTGGAGGGGAGACGCATCGGCGAGCCGGAGCAGAGTTCGCGCAGCAGAGGGAAGCAAGTCCTTGCTGGCCAGAAGGGGGCCACCAGGAGAACCGTGTGCTCCTCCTGACGAATCCGCAGGAGGGTCTGAAAGAGTAGGCTGAAGGGCGGAAAGGCATAAAGGAGGGACCGGGGCCAGTCGTGCGCCAGCGCATCGTGGCCCAGAGGTCCGCCGTCGCCCAGGGAGAACCAAAGGGGGCAGTGAAATGTGTCCCCTGAGGCAAAGAGGTCCACGTCCGCTCTGCCGTAGACCGTCCAGATCATCTCCACCACTTCGTTGTGAAGTTTCCACTCCCCCGGGAGCGGCAGCTGACGGGACAGAGAATCCGCCGGCACGTTCTATGACCCCGGGATGTAGGCTGCTCGGAGGCTGGCCAAGCACGGAGCAGCCCAGGTCAGAAGACGCTGCGTCAAACGCAACAGTTTCAAGGACCTGGTTCCCCCTGGTGGTTGATGTAATAAACCACAGTGGTGTTGTCTGATCTCACTAGCACATGCTTCCCCCGCAAACCTGGAAGGAAGCTGTGAAGGGCCAGAAGCACGGCCCGTAACTCCAGGACATTGATGTGCTCCGTGCCCTGTGTCCGGGACCACGTTCCCTGTGCCATGTGACCTCGCCAGGTGGCACCCCAGCCCGTGGAGGATGCATCCGTAAACACAACCTCCCGATGGCACGGGAGGGAAATGAGCGGGACCCCCGCTGTCATAACGACCTCAGCCTCCATTGGGACAGAGACTGGAGGCACTGAGGGCTCACCCGAAGTCGTCTGAGGCAATGAGCGTTCCGCGAGGCGTCCAAAGCCATGCTGTTCAGCCACATTTGAAGGGGCCTTAGCGACAGCAGCCCAAAGGGCACCACGGTGGATGCAGCTGTAAGCATCCCCAGTAGACGAAGGTACAGCGCCAAAGGCGGCGCCAGACCACACCTGAAGTCTGGGAGCAGGTGCAATATATTGTCGACCGGCTGGGGTGATGGACGAGCAGTCATCGACACAGAATCCAAGGCAATGCCCAAAAAGATTGTCTCCTGAGAGGGAGTCAGAATGCTCTTCCCCAGGTTCACCCGCAGACCCAAGCGTTCCATATGCTGGAGTACCAATCGGGTATCCCGAACCGCTCGATTCCGCGTCGAGGCACAAATGAGCCAGTCGTCCAGATACGGGAGAATTCTCAGGCCCCGCACCTGTAGAGGGGAGAGGGCCGCTGAGACGTATCGGGTGAATACCCTGGGGGACAGTGAAGGGCCGAAAGGGAGGACCCTGAACTGAAAGTTCCGCCCTTGAAAGGCGAAACGAAGGAACCGCCAATGGGGCGGCGCAATTGGAACATGAAAATAAGCGTCTTTGAGATCGATGGACGTGAACCAATCGCCCGGGGAAATCGCCCTCAAGACAGCCTTGGTGGTCAGCATGCGGAAAGGCATGACCTTCAAGTACGCGTTCAGGCCCCTGAGGTCCAGAACCGGATGCAGATCCCCGGTCTTCTTCGGAACAAGAAAATAAATGGAATAAAAGCCCCTGGATCCAGCAGAGGGTCCACAGGCACTATAGCTCCCTTGGCCAGCAAGGTGCAGATCTCGTCGTTCAATGCCTGCGCCTTCACCGGGTCGCGGATGACAGTCATCCTGACCCGGCCAGGAATGGGTGGCCGGCAACGGAATTGAAGGCGATACCCCCGGGACGGGGTGGACAACATCCACACGTCTGGCGTGTGGACAGCTCAGTAGTTGAGCTGTCTCGGGGCAAAATAACCGACCGTCGGCACCAAGGAATCATCTGCGTGCCCCCGACCCCTCGAAGACCTGGGAGGATACCGGCTAGACTGCGCCGCTCGAAAGGAGTGAGACGGCCCAGCCTCAGCCGGGTCAAGAGTCTGACCCCTTTGACCTGGAAAAGGTCTCTGGGCCGATCCCCGACCCCGCATTGGAACCCGAGGCACAACGAGAGAAGGGGACGGACGCGAGGACCTCTGTGAGGAGCCCGCACCCGTCCAAGTGCCAGCCGGTTGGCGATCACGTCTGTGAAGCCCCGCCAGCTGCTGCCTCGTACGAGACGCCTGAGCAGTACGGTCCAAGGCGTCTAGTGCCGCAGAGCCAAACAGTTCCCCCGGAACCACAGGTAGGTCCCGTAAGGTTCTCCTACAAGGCTCAGTGAGTGGCGACTGCGCCAGCCAGACCTGGCGGCGAGCACGCACTAGTGTGGAGAGTGTTCGGCCAACCTCTCTTGTCATCAAGGCAAAGGCCTGCAGAGATGCATCAACCAGGCCTTGCGTGGGATGGTCCATTGGAACAGATTCCAATGAGGACGACAGGGCCAGCATGAGATGGGAAAGAGAGTTCCCAATCCGGCCCATGCGTGCCCCAGAATCATAGGCCCTGCAGAGAAGGTCGTCAGTAATACGGCACTGAGGCCTCGTCAGGAGGGATGATAAGAGAGGCGATGCTCGGTTCCACCGCAGGCATCTGCCCCAGGCCAACCTTGGGTGCCTCCTGCATGGATGCCAGGACCCTGCCATCCCGTGTCGGATGTGAAAACGCCCTGGTGTCAGACCAGCAGGCATGTAGTTCCCGAACATACTCGTCCGAGGGGGGAACCACAAGGGTCGCTTCCGACGTACGGCGCCTAAAAAACGCACTGGAAGCTGCAGGCTGGGCCGGAGGGACACTAATCTGCAGGCGGGCAAGAGCCGTTCGAATTGCGGCTGTCACGGACTCCTCCGTATTGTCCTGGGAGACAACGGAGTCAGACCTAGACGTCCCAGAGCCCTGCTCCGAAAGGTTCTCACGGAAGTGAGTGTCAGAGGCCGCCAATGAAAGAGCATCGTCGCCAGCGACTGATGCGTCATCCCGCTCGGGAGGGAGCGCCCTGTCCCGGCCATCATCAGTCTGAAAGGACTGGAGGAGGGCCTTCATGCGGGTCAGCTCGGCGGTGAGGTGATCCACCCTTGTGGACAACCTGTCCTTATCGGGCCGTCTGGCTCGCTTCGCCGGCCGCGAAGATGCAGCCACAGCAGGCCGTTTGTCCACCGCCTGACCCGGTGGCAACGTGCTACGTGGCGAAGCACACGCCCCGTCGGTAGGCCGCTCCAGCGCAGCCAACCGCTCCCGTCTGACCAACCAGGGCATAACGGCACAGTTGGGGCAAGCATCAGCCGACAGTGCCTCCCGGAGATGCCCCACACCAAGACAGGAGGGACACAAGTCATGTCCGTCCTCTGGCTGAAGCGGCATCAGACAGGACGAGCAACACAAACTTTGCAGCATCATGCTCGAAAAGCGTGAGCAGACAGCCACCAAGAGGAGTCAAGCACGAGCAGAAAGCGCCACTGGCGACTCCGTTAGCAGGGAGAAAAACCAAACTGTGAAGTCAGATAAATGCAGAACCCAGTGCGAGCGTAAACGCCACTGGTGAGCTGAAATGACAAACAATAGACAACTCAATGCGAGCGAAAACGCTACTGGTGAGTTGGACAATAATCAGGATAATTAAGTAACTCAAACACGAGCAGTACACGCTACTGGTGAGTTGGATAATATTCAGTAAGAAACTCAGACACGAGCAGATAAATTACAGGACCCATTGTGAGCGTAGACGCCACTGGTGAGCTGAAATGATAAACAATAGACAACTCAGTGCGAGCGAAAACGCTACCTGTGAGTTGGATAATAATCAGGAGAATTAATTAATTCAAACACGAGCAGTACACGCTACCTGTGAGTTGGATAATAATCAGGAGAATTAATTAATTCAAACACGAGCAGTACACGCTACTGGTGAGTTGAATAAATGGCAACAGAAGTTAAACACCACGCTAGCGAAAACGCTACAGGTGAGTCACATAAACAACAGAAGTTAAACACCACGCTAGCGAAAACGCTACAGGTGAGTCACATAAACAACAGAAGATTAACTCCACGCGGGCAGAAACGCCACCGCTGTGAGAGTAAAAAAGAGCAGAACTTACCAGTTGTCGTCGAAGCGACCGTAGAACCGGTAAAGATGAAAACCGCTCGTGCAGCGAGACTTACCCGCAACTCCGACCAGAGTTGGTCACGTGGCTACGAGCAACGAGTAGTTTTTCTGGAAGCAGTGTGGTTCACATCGAAGCAACAAGCTTCACACGACCACACGCTGTACTCAACAGATACAAACCTGCGCGCGAGAAGAATAAAGGGACTGGGCCCCGGATGTGACGTGCCTATATAGAGTCACGCGGGTCCCTGGCAGGTCACGGGGTGACGTTATTGTTATTTGTACTCGACCTGCGCATGAGCAAGAATGTTCATTCGTGCTTGAAGCACCGCCCCTGGCGGTCAGGAGGGATGAAATAGAACTGCCGTTTTATCACGAGTTTTATCATCATGATGTGCAGCTCTGAGAACAAGAAGTATTTATGATCTGTTGGAGGCCAAAACAAAACTTTAATCCAAGCCCAGAGGCACAGCTGGGATCTGATTATAAAATGCTGTTCATCACATTTCTACATCACCGTATCAATAATTAGGGTGATTAAATTTAAAAACTTGAGTTCAATTGCTGCCTTAAAAACACAAGTTAATGCAACTTCAAATAATGTTTTTTTCCAACTTAGGATGGAAAGCTAGAAAAGTAGCCCAATTGATGATAAGTTATTGTTGAAATATGATACCATAAGTTGAAATGACTAACTATAGAACATTATTCATTCTCCAAAAGTACTCTTGTCAAGGAAAATTACAATCATATTCTATTTGAACTCAAATAATTAAGTTATACCACTTCTCTAATTATCATTGTTGTATGAACTTCATACTCTGAGTTGAAACCGTGGACGTTTGCACCTGTAAGTTCACCTGAACTTCACCTGACTATCTAAAGGACATTCTTGCACCATATTCATCCACCCGGTCTCTACGATCACAGAACAGTAATCTACTTCACATTCCACGAACCAAATTAAGGACCATGGGAGACAGGGCATTCTGTGTGGCTGCCCCCCGCCTATGGAACTCCCTTCCTGACTGCCTGAGAGCTCCACAGTCACTGGTTGACTTTAAAAGCGGTTTAAAGACTTTTCTTTTTAAGCAAGCCTATTCTGCCCCCGCATGATTTTATCTTTGATCTTGGTTGATAGTATTATTGATTTTACTTGATTTTATCACTTGTTTTATTTATTTATTTATTTATTTTTTAAGCAGGCCTATTCTGCCTCCACATGATTCTGTTTTTAATCTTAGTTAATACCATTATTGATTTTATTTGATTTTATCACTTGTTTTTATTGTTGTAGCACTTTGAGATTTTTATTAATGAAAAGTGCGGTATAAATTGAATTTATTATTATTATTATTATTAAGTGGACATCCTCTGCTCTGACATGGCTTTCTTCCATGCGCCTTCTGTGTTTGGAAGATGAAAGTCAAATAAGAGCTTTTACAGGAACTTAATCTTTTTCCAGTTATAACATTTAAACCAGCTGAGACACCTTTTGGTTTCTGACATGGATAATTTCGAGTAAATCTTTACACAGGTCAAGCAAAGTGTTTTGTTTGCGTTTAATTTTTTTTCTTTCAGGTTTAAGTTGGAAACTTTCCACAAGAATTTACCAGAATCTTCAGGAACTGTAAAAAACGGTGAGGTCGGGCCAAACCAAACGCAGCCTGACGTGCACAGAGAGAACCAGATGTGCAAACTGAGAAGCGGCTGCAGCTGTGACAGGTGAGTCGAGCAGGTGTGGGTGGGCGTGGCAGCTCAGAAAACAACTGCACGTTCACTGGGAATGATAGAACAAACCAAAGAGCACAAGAAACTGAAAATCAAACAGAACACCCACCATGACAGGAAGACAAATAAAGATAGGCTTTGAACGTGAACGTTTAAAGGTCCACTGACATCATCTTACAAGTTTGCATGAAATGATAGAAGATATATATATATATTATCATTCAACTATGTTCGTTTTTGCAAACAAAATGATAAAATAATGAAAATTCCTTCCAAACTGAGTCTAAATTAAAAACAGCTTTTCTCTCTGAAAATTCCGACTACAAGCGAATGCAACATTTGTGACGTAGGACCTTCAGTCTTCGTCTGCCATTAACGCATATTCATTCTCAGCCAGATGGCCTTTTTTGTGTGTAAAACTTTAAAAATGCCGGTTTGGTGTGTCGCATTAATATCATCAGTGAACAAGTGAGCCTTTTCACTTTCCCAAAAGATGAAAGACCTTCGTCAAAAATGGAATAAATAAAGCTGCCCCCCCTCGGACTGAGCTCCCTGCTTCCTGAACAGGTAAGAGTCAAATAAATATGAACCTGCTGTTTCTGTTCATCTAACTTCCTGCTTCCAAAACTAAAGACAAATAGCTCAAATCTTAACTTAGATTGATAATTTTGTTGTTTTATTTCTTGTTCGCCATGAATATTTATATGGGGCGTTCTAAAGACGTTCTCCTTCCTACGTCACAAATGTTGCATTAGCTTGTAGTGGGAATTTTCAGAGAGAAAAGCGGGTTTTAATTTTAGACTCAGTTTGGAAGCAATTTTCATTAATTTATCATTTTGTTTGCAAAAACGAACATAGTGGAATGATAAAAAAATATATATCTTCTATCATTTCATGCAAATTTGTGAGATGATGTCAGTGGACCTTTAAGATAGTTGAAAAAATTATATTTTAGAATAAAAACATCCAGATATTCTTAGTTTAACTTCCTGTCTGCAAGAGTACCAGAAAACTGCAGCCCTCACGAGAAGCGTTTTGGTTTGTGAGGAGCTTTGAGAACCTCTGAGTTCTGCAGAAGATGAAGGTTTGTGAATGAACTGGGAGCATCCTTCAGTTTGGGTCTGATGGTGCTGATGCTGCGGCCTCCGCCTCCTGACGTGGTGTTGTCGACCTGCAGGTGTGCTCCTCGCTCTGCTCCCTGTCCTGGAGGGACACCATGCAGGATGAATAATAAACGCAGTCTGAAGTTTGGATCAGACGTGCATGGACTACTGAGCAGCACCGAGGCCTTTCCGCTGCCGCCTCAGTTGATGCCAATAGATGTGAGGGGGGGTGGGGAGATGGAGGGGGGTGGTGTAATGAATTGGAGGACCAATTCTCCCCTCCCTCTGCAGTGATCCGTCTCCCTTTTCCCGTTCCCATCTCTCTTTCTTTTTTAACCAGCGCTCGCTCCAGCCAGCCTGCGGCAACGAGAGTGGCTGCCATGGCAACGAGGAGCTGCCAAGGACCGCAGTGATGGGGAGAGAAAGTTAGGGAGAGGAGGGGGGAGGGTGCAGCTCATCAATGTCTTTAGAGCCCCCCCGTCTCCCCCATCAGAGAGCGTGCAGCAGAAAACAACAAACCGCTAGAGTTTTAAAATCCACCGCGTCCATTCATTTGTCTGTTGTTTCATAAAATCGATACATCTGCAGCGCTGCACGACTAAAAACCCACCGCCAGGATCCAGAAGATCCGCCAGGATCCAGAAGATCTGCCAGGATCCAGAAGATCCGCCAGGATCCAGAAGATCCGCCAGGATCCAGAAGATCCGCCGGGATCCAGAAGATCTGCCGGGATCCAGAAGATCTGCCGGGATCCAGAAGATCTGCCAGGATCCAGAAGATCTGCCGGGATCCAGAAGATCTGCCGGGATCCAGAAGATCTGCCAGGATCCAGAAGATCTGCCTTCACGGTCCTTCAAGGACAACAAGTGATGTTTGAATCAGTTCAACAGCAAGTTCCCCGACGGAACGCGTTTCTTCTTCTTCTTGTCGTCGTTTCACGATCCGACAATCTTTTGTTGAGAAACGATGGAGTCGCAGCTGTTTCGGTCAAACCATGAAAAAAAAGCAATCTTAACGTTCAGAGTTCATGTTGAGGACAACTCTCAGCTACTACCACACTAAATATTAGCTCGGCGTCTGTAAAACGGATGTAGCGAGAGACATTTTTTTGTTAGCTGTGGTGGCCATCTTGATTGAGGCCGACTCAACACTAGCCTGGTTAAAACCAGACCCTTGTCCTTCACTTCGCTTTGGACTAGGGTCTGGGACTTCTCCCATAGACAACGATTTCTCCGGTAGATTTTTGACCGGACCAATCAGAGAACAGAAGGCGGAGTTTTGTTAGTTTAGCCTGGCGAGGTCCAGGCTATCAGATAAATAGCTCAGAAACCACTCGGTGGATATTTTTTCTGCTACCAGTGTGTAATTATATGGCTCTAATTTACTGACTGTTGGCCTAGATGAAACATTTGAGATAAAATTCGATTTTTTATCATTTATTTTCGTAGCGCACCCGAGGCTGTTTGGAAAATGTCAAACCGAAACAATTTAAATCCAGCAGATTTGACCATTTCGTGAATTGATTTAGGAACTGTTAAGCTCAGGAACACTTCTGATATAACGTCAGCTAAGAAATATATTTTTTCTCAGCAAAGAAATAATAGTTTTTTACCTTGTTTTCATGAAAATTCCTTCGTGGCGGCAGCCATTTTAACTGACGACGTCAGTCGACGTCGTTCAAAACTCCGCCTTCTGTTCTCTGATTGGTCCGGTCAAAAATCTACCGGAGAAATCGTTGTCTATGGGAGAAGTCCCAGACCCTAGTACAAAGCAAAGTGAAGGACAAGGGTCTGGTTTTAACCAGGCTAACTCAACACTTGATGTAGCTGCAGATGTGCATGAACTGCACTTTCATTGTTTATTATTTATTTTATTAATCATTATTTAACCAGTCAAATCCCATTATGAGCACAGATGTCTTTTGCAAGGGTGGCCTGGGCTTGAAGGCAGACCATCATGCATGTTTTTGATGTGTGGGAGGAAACCAAGCACCAGAAGAACATGCAAACTCCACACAGAAAGACCCCAGGTCCAACTACATGTAATACATGTAATAAGTCTAATAATAGTAAAAAGTATATAATAAATAAGCATGTAATAAGGGTAAAAAAATAAAGTGCCAAAAAGAGAAAAAGTAAGCTGAGCCCAAGACCTTCTTGCAGTGAGGCAACAGTGCCAACCACTGAGCCATTGTGCTGCCAAGCATCACTAACATCTGTCCTGTGGTTCTGGGCATATTTTACTAACAGACATGGGCAATACATATAATAATAATAATAATAATAATAATAATAATAATAATAATAATAATAATAATAATA
>JBBPBX010075514.1:0-17325 GCA_038048925.1 Garcialebias charrua | reverse complement strand
GGCTGCTCGCCGCGTCGCAGCAACCAATCGGGAGAGACTCTGCTATGTGATGACGCAACGACGACGGGACTTTTTTTGGACTTTTTAAACTTACCCCAACGAGCCTCCATGAAGAAACCAGCCTCCGGTAAGAAACTTGGCATTTTTACAGTTGCCGCTGTCCGCTCGAGCGTACGATCACCCCAAACATAAAAAACTTTTAATCTCAACAAAGACTTTCGGAGCTGCAGTTCGGCTCGTAGAAAACCCACTCAAGTAGTAACGAGGCTCACGAACAGCTGATCTTATCTGCCCGGTGTAGAAAAAAACAAAACAAACCCGACCGGAAAAGGAGCCAGACGCTGCTCCCACTGCGCGTCTGCAGACGCGTTCGATGTGAACAGACATCTGTTGACAAGCAGCAAACATGGTGCGGTAGGAGCGTTTTTGCTGCGCAAAACGCGTTTGGTGGGAACCCGGCATAAGACAGGAGCTATTTCTGAAAAAGAAACCCAATTTAACTTTCAGTTTCTTTACTAGGTTTGCCACGTGGAGCTTTAAAGGTGCTATATGTAACTTTCTGTAGAGCGCAGCACTTAGAAATATTTTCAACAGGGAAAAGCATTCTGCTCCCTCCCCCTCAGAGCCATATACAGTATGGCTCTGTTCCCCCATGCTCTGCTGAACTTGAGATCAGCTCCGCCTCCACTGCATGTCCTCTCGGAGCCGCTGCGATATTCTGTGTTTATATGTTAATAAAACGTTCTAATAAAATAAAATAAAACCATGGAGCGCTGGTCCAGCACACCAGAACTCCATGAAATCTGCAGAGCCTCGGGCAGCCACGTTGAACCCGATTTTAATTTGCTCGTGACAAATTCATTTCCTCATTCACTGCAGTCAGCGGAGGGAGCGGTGCAGAGCGGCGGAGGAAGCATCATTTGACTTTTGAAAAAAAAAAAAGTCAATATCAGGGATGAAGAAGGGGAATTTAATACATTTGTGTCACATACAAAACAGTCCTGCATCGCTTTCCAATCCTTTGAACGAGAACGTGCGCGGCGCTGGGGCTGGGACAGGCGGGGGCGTGAGAAGCTCTGTTGAGGACAACTGGAACGCAGCTTTATTGGCTGATTAAAAACTCTGTTTTTATTGGCTGGTTAACGGCGGGTCACTGTGGCTTTTTAGAAATGCTTATTTACCACCGGAAGAAGCAAGGGGACAATATTATTTTTTTTTTTTTTTCAGAGATTACCTGTCTAACATCAGTCTGTCAGGAGATAGTGGCAGAGTGAAGAAATATGTTAAAAAATATATTATTAGAAAAGTTACATACTGAACCTTTAAAGAGAGATGCGAGTCAACCAGGATACCCAAATATTAATAGAAATTGACTAACTCAACAGGGACACCATTTCAGGATAAAATCAGAGGAAGAACACATTTTAGGACAATATCTAAAAAAAAAAAAGAGTTAAAGCCTCATTTAGGTTTGCTAAGATCACTTTGCTGTGGTGGCCATCTTGAAATGTGCTGACTTCAAAAGTTAATCAGCTCTAAACCCAAAGATTGCTTTCTGAAAGTGTTGTTAAAATCCATGTAGAGATTATGAGATATTTTACTCAAACGTACACACAGGCAAAAACACCATTGCTCTGCATGTTTCTTTAGCAGAGGGTGATAAAAAGGTACTGGTATATGTATGTTAAAGTTGTGCAACGTCAAGCATATCATGATAGCAAACATATGCGCCAGAGCTGAGTCGGGGGTTATTTCACCCCCTGCCCCTTTGCGATGATGTGTTTTAAAAGCAGCAGGCTGGGAGGGTGAGGTGAAACTGATATGTGCTGCTACCTGGCTCTCCTTCACATCTACCTTGGGACTGCAACAGCAAATGATGGCATTAGGGAGGAAGGGAGGGGGTGAAGCAGATGAACTGCTTCTCTACCTAGAGCGAGGAATGATATAGCAGCAGGGAGGAGGAGAGGAGTGAAGCTGGACAGGTGCTGAGAGACAGATATGTGCTTTTTTTCTCTGCTGCACATGAGATTGTGGAGACAGGGAGCAAGAAGCAGAAGGAAGAAAAGGACAGGTAAAGTATTTTCCCCTGTGGGAGAGGAAATGAGGGAAAGTGGAATGGGGCTAGCTTACCAGTGGTATTGAAAAAATGGACTAAATCATCCCTAGAGGGGGTGCTGAAACTCCCATCTCCGTGGGCCTATCTCTGAATGCCCCTCCCAGTGATGGATGATTTTTTTTGTGTTTACACCCTCTGCTTTTCCCTCAGTTTTCTCTAGTTGTGTTAATTTACGTGTGTGTCTCTGCACAACCTCCTCAACGTATGCCAGGCGGTCGCTGACATTCCCAGGGAGCGTAAAACATGTCCTCGGTGTGAATCGATAGCTCCCCGCGGCCCCCCGCTCCATCTGCAGTCCAGTGCAGCCCCATCTCCTGCTATTAATTCAGTGTCCCACCGTTTCCAGCTCAGAGCCCTGTCCCTGAGATTAAAGAGCAGCGCAGCTACTGGGGTCCTCTGCTCACAGGAGGAGGACGATGAGGAGGGAGACGGCTGCTCTGTGGGAAGATTGTAGATCCTGAGGAATCTCCTCAGTGTCAGTTTAAAGGAGCTCCTCGAGCCACGTGGGCCTGTTTGACTTGTATTACCCGGTAGTTTCACTTGTTAGCAGCAAATCAGAATCCCTAAGAGCTAAAACCACTCACAATAATAGATTTGTTATAGGATCCTTACAGCATTTGTATGTGTTTTTCTTTATTTTACTTATCATTGGATGTGCATCTGCAACTGATTACTGTTTGGAGTCAACCAATTTCAATTTGTTTCAGTTCAGTTTATTTATATACCGCCAAATCCCAACAGAGGTCATCTCAGGGCACTGAACAGAAACACTCACATACTTTGTACATACAACAGCCAATTAGTAAAGGTCTCTATCTAAGGAATCCAGCAGATACGTTGAAACTTTATTTTGTCGCAGGCTCCCATCCTGAGCAAGCACAAAGGCAACAGTGGAAAGGAAAATCTCCCTTTTAACTGAAAGAACCCTCCAGCAGAACCAGGTTCAGGACAAGCGTCCATCTGCTTCGACCAGACTGGAGTTGCTGCGGTTAAGATGGCTACTACAATTAATCAACATTTGCCAACACAAAAATGACTATTGCTCAGTTTTATAGATGTTGAGCTAAAATTTTATGTTATAGTTGAGTTGCTCATGACATACAGTATACTATCAAGTCAAAGTCAAAGTCAACTTTATTGTCAGAACTGCAATATGTACAGGACATACACAGGACCGAAATTGCGTTTCTCTCAGTCCCTCGGTGCAACAGTAACCATCTAAACACTAAACACTAAAACATTTAATAAACATAAGCATAAAATAGTAAAAGTGTAACACTGTCCTGAGTTTTTTCATAATAGTATAAAAGTATGAAAATTTACACCAACACTGAAACACCAAACACCCCTAAAACACCAAACACCCAATGAACATAAGCATAAAATGAAATAATAAAAGTGTAATACTGTCCTGAGTTTTTGCATAGTAGTATAAAAAGTATAAAAAGTATATCTATAAAATAAACTGAAGGTTCTAGCATTGACATTTGCAAAGAGTGGCACAGCAGCATATAAGTTAATGTACACAGTATATGTATGAGGTATTTGATGTTGGTATAGAGGCAAAGTGGCATATGCAGTGAGGCACATAAGGCACATTTGGCATCCTTAGATAAGGCTAGTCAGAGAATGCTGTATATGTATCTGCAGTAGTGTAGATAAAAGTAGTGTAAATGTAAACAGTAGTAATAAATGTAAAGCAGTAGTAATAAATGTAAACCGTATTAATAAATGTAAACAGTGAATGTAAACAGTAGTATGACTATAGGCAGTAATGTAATACAAACATTAGTGCAAATATAATTTACACCTAATCGCTCAACCGACGATGCCATCTCCTCTGCCCTCCACACAGCTCTCACACATCTGGACACGAAGGACTCTTATGTTAGAATGCTGTTCATCGACTTCAGCTCGGCATTCAACACCATCATCCCCCAACAGCTCATCCATAAACTGGACAGTCTGGGGCTGAACACCTCAATGTGTAACTGGCTGCTAGACTTCCTGACCGGGAGACCACAGACAGTACGGATCGGGAGTAACACATCTAGCACCATCACATTGAACACAGGGGCCCCACAAGGATGTGTGCTGAGCCCCCTTCTATTCACCCTGCTAACACACGACTGCACACCATCGTACAGCTCCAACCACTTCATCAAGTTTGCGGACGACACAACAGTGGTAGGTCTCATCAGCAACAACGATGAGACGGACTACAGGAACGAGGTGAGCCGCTTGGCCTTGTGGTGCGGACACAACAATCTCACTCTCAACGTGGAGAAGACAAAGTCCAAGTCCAAGATGGCGGCGCGTGCAAACGTTGCGGCTTCTCTCTCTCCCAGCAACACGGTGCTTTCGTCTGTTTTGTCCTGCACGCCGCAACTTGCCGGCACGTCTTTGTCTTGTCTACGTGTTCAAGAACGCAAGTATAGCCGTGAATTCCTGCTTGATGTCGGAAAAACCGCTCATTTGGGAATAAACAGCGAACTCCAGGAGAAGCTACATGAGCTCGAAGAGGAGTTACGTGAGCTTCGTGACTGCGAGCTGCTCTGGAAGCCAGCCCCGACCTTCCCTTCATCGCGCCCGCCGTGGAAGTACCACAAGCGGCGTGACGCTTCACCGCGCCCGCCATGGAAACGCCACAAGCGGCGTGACAGGAAACAGAAGCGGGGTAAGCGGAGGTATCAGAGCTAGGCTAGCAGCTAGCCCACACAGGCCGGCTATTCCATCCATGGTTCTGGCTAACGTGCGCTCCTTGGACAACAAATTGGATTATATACGCCTGCTACGAACGACACAAAAGACTGTGAGAGACTGCTGTGTGTTTGTATTCACGGAAACGTGGCTTAACAACAACGTTCTGGACCATGCTATTCAGCTGGAGCAGCTAACATGCTACAGAGCGGACCGAGCTTTCACCAAGGGAGGTAAGACTCGCGGAGGCGGGCTCTGTGTTTACATCAACAACGCATGGTGTCGTGATGCTGCTGTGGTCTACAAACACTGCTCACCTTTTGTGGAGTTCATGACTATTAAATGTAGACCGTTCTTTTTACCGAGGGAGTTTACAGCTGTTCTGATTGTTGCTGTATATATCCCTCCAAGCTCCAACAGCAAAGATAGAGGTGAGGCACTAAATGAACTATATCTGCACATCAGTGAGCAACAAACAGCCCACCCTGATGCTTTTCTCATCACGGCTGGTGATTTCAACCATGCAGATTTAAAGAGTGTATTACCAAAAACATACAGAAACATAAACTTTGCAACAAGAGGAAACCACACCCTGGACCAGGTTTACACCTCCATGAAAAATTCCTACAGAGCCGTCCCCCTCCCCCACATTGGTGCTTCTGACCATATCTGTGTCATGCTAAAGCCAGCATACAGGCCGCTGGTGAAAGTCACAAAACCAGTCCGCAAGCAGATACGAGTGTGGCCAGAGGGGTCTTCAGAGGCACTCCAGGACTGTTTTGACACCACAGATTGGAGTATGTTCAAAGAAGCTGCTACCACAAACAACACCACATGTCTCCAGGAGTACTCAGACACTGTATGTTCATACATCACCAAGTGCATTGATGATGTAACCAACCTTAAAACCATCACTGTTCGGGCTAACCAGAAGCCATGGCTGACAGCTGAGGTTCACAGACTCATGAAAGCCAGGAATGCTGCCTTCAAAGCGGGAGATCAGGTGGGCCTGAGGGCAGCCAGAAACAACCTGGACCGGGGCATCAGAAAGGCAAAGAGGCAGTATTCTGGGAAAATAGCTCACCGTTTCAAGGACAGCAGGGATACACGCAGTCTGTGGCAGGGAATACAGACCATCACAAACTACAAACCACCCCCCCAGACCTGTGACAGCTCAGCCTCTGCGCTGAATGAACTGAATGAGTTCTTTGCTCGGTTCGAGGCAAGTAACAGCACACCAGCACATAAACTCCCCCCCTCTCCTGATGGCCAGGTGCTGACGCTGTCCTCAGACAGCGTAAGGCGATCATTCATCAAGATTAACGCCCGGAAGGCCTCTGGTCCTGACAACATACCTGGTCGTGTGCTGAAGGACTGTGCAGGGGAACTCGCAGCGGTCTTCACGGACATCTTTAACATCTCACTGAGCCAGGCCATCGTCCCCACCTGTTTCAAAGCCACCACCATCATCCCTGTCCCAAAGAAGGCAACGCCCGCATGCCTCAATGACTATCGCCCAGTAGCACTCACCCCCATCCTGATGAAGTGCTTTGAACGGCTAGTCATGAAAAGCATCACATCTGTCCTCCCTGACTCCCTGGATCCCTTCCAATTTGCATACCGACCTAATCGCTCAACCGACGATGCCATCTCCTCTGCCCTTCACACAGCTCTCACACATCTGGACACGAAGGACTCCTATGTTAGAATGTTGTTCATCGACTTCAGCTCGGCATTTAACACCATCATCCCCCAACAGCTCATCCTTAAACTGGACAGTCTGGGGCTGAACACCTCAATGTGTAACTGGCTGCTAGACTTCCTGACCGGGAGACCACAGACAGTACGAGTCGGGAGTAACACATCTAGCACCATCACATTGAACACAGGGGCCCCACAAGGATGTGTGCTGAGCCCCCTTCTATTCACCCTGCTAACACACGACTGCACACCATCATACAGCTCCAACCACTTCATCAAGTTTGCGGACGACACAACAGTGGTGGGTCTCATCAGCAACAACGATGAGACGGACTACAGGAACGAGGTGAGCCGCCTGGCCTTGTGGTGCGGACACAACAATCTCACTCTCAACGTGGAGAAGACAAAGGAGATTGTTGTGGACTTCAGGAAGAGGGATGCCCAGCATGCCCCTCTGACCATCAACAGCACCGCAGTGGAGAGAGTAGACAGCACCAAGTTCCTGGGAGTGCACGTCTCAAAGGACCTGTCCTGGAGCAGGAACACTGCAGCACTGGCAAAGAAGGCTCACCAGCGTCTCTACTTTCTCCGCAAGCTGAAAAGGGCTGGAGCTTCAACCCCCATCATGAGCACCTTCTACAGAGGTGCCATAGAAAGTGTCCTGACCAGCTGCATCACTGTGTGGTTTGGTGCATGTACTGCATCCTGCCGCAAGAGCCTCCAGCGCATTGTGAGAGCAGCTGAGAAGATCGTGGGCACCTCCTTGCCCTCACTGCAGGACTTACACAGCAAACGCCTCACTCGGAAAGCCCACCGCATGGCAGGTGATCCCACACACCCACTACACAGCTGCTTCAGACTGCTGCCATCAGGGAGGAGACTGAGGAGTCTCCAGGCTCGAACCAGCAGACTGAGAGACAGCTCTGTTCATCAGGCAGTCAGGATGCTAAACACTCTGCCTGCTCTGCCCCCCCTCCCATTTGAACTGCCTTAACACTAAAACTTTCTCACACATTACCACAAAACACAAAGATTTTAACACTGGACTCTGTGTCATCAAACGGGTTATTCACTAAACTCTCGGTCATGTGCTCATACAGTTTGCACTACTTCTCATACTTGCACTAATGTTTGTATTACATCACTGCCTATAATCATAATACTGTTTACATTCTCTGTTTACATTTATTAATACTGTTTACTTTTATTACTACTGCTTACATGTAATTACTACTGTTTACATTTACACTACTCTAATATCTACACCACTGCTGATACATATACAGTGTGCTCTGAACGGTCTTATTTAGGGATGCCCAATGTGCCTTACTGCATATGCCACTTTTTGCCTCTATAACAACATCAACTACTACCTCATACATATACTGTGTACATTAACTCATACGCTGCTTTGCCACTTTGCAAATGTCAATGCTAGAAACCTTTAGTTTATTTTAGTTATACTTTTTATACTCTTTTTTTATACTAGTATGCAAAAACTCAGGACAGTATTATATTATGTTAATGTTTTAGTTTTAGAGTTGGTGTAAATTTTCATACTCTTATACCACTATGCAAAAAACTCAGGACAGTGTTAGTTTTACTATTTTATGCTTATGTCTATTATTATATGTTTCAGTGTTTCAATGTTTAGATGTTTACTGTTGCACCGAGGGACTGAGAGAAACGCAATTTCGGTCCTGTGTATGTCCTGTACAGTACATATTGCAGATCTGACAATAAAGTTGACTTTGACTTTGACTTGACTTGACAAAGGAGATTGTCGTGGACTTCAGGAAGAGGGATGCACAACATGCCCCTCTGACCATCAACAGCACCGCAGTGGAGAGAGTAGACAGCACCAAGTTCCTGGGAGTGCACGTCTCGAAGGACCTGTCCTGGAGCAGGAACACTGCAGCACTGGCCAAGAAGGCTCACCAGCGTCTCTACTTTCTCCGCAAGCTGAAAAGGGCTGGAGCTTCAACCCCCATCATGTGCACCTTCTACAGGGGTGCCATAGAAAGTGTCCTGACCAGCTGCATCACTGTGTGGTTTGGTGCATGTACTGCATCCTGCCGCAAGAGCCTCCAGCGCATCGTGAGAGCAGCTGAGAAGATCGTCGGCACCTCCTTGCCCTCACTGCAGGACTTACACAGCAAACGCCTCACTCGGAAAGCCCTCTGCATGGCAGGTGATCCCACACACCCACTACACAGCCGCTTTAGACTGCTGCCATCAGGGAGGAGACTGAGGAGTCTCCAGGCTCGAACCAGCAGACTGAGAGACAGCTCTGTTCATCAGGCAGTCAGAATGCTAAACACTCTGCCTGCTCTGCCTCCCCTCCCATTTGAACTGCCTTAACACAAAAAACTTTCTCACACATTACCACTCAACACAAAGTTTTTAACACTGGACTCTGTGTCATCAAACGGGTTATTCACTAAACTCTCGGTCATGTGCTCATTCAGTTTGCACTACTTCTCATATTTGCACTAATGTTTGTATTACATTACTGCCTATAGTCATACTACTGTTTACATTCACTGTTTACATTTATTAATATGGTTTACATTTACTCCAGGTATGTTTGTAAACAGCTCTTTACCTTTGACGACGAGTCTGATAAAGAGATGACACCAGCCTTTCAGGCGTACAGAATCGTTGCAGGTCCAGCACGTCCGAGCCGGTTCTCGTTTACGTTTCAACGTCTCCTGGGATCCGCGTTGATCATCAGAAAATATGTCAGCTACTGGTTGACTTCAAGATAACTTATTCCAGAAAGGAATTTAATTCAAGTTCTGAGCTGGTACGCTCGGTTCTAAGTGGACTAATAACAAGCATGTTATTAGCCTTTACTGGAGAATCAAGGCCCTTAGCTTTTGACCAAATGTCCCACAGCTTGAAGAGCAAGTTCACATCTCCTTCCTCACATGAACTAACTGTTTTTGCAAAACTTAGACCCTTAGAAGGTCTGAGATGAGAGGAGTTGTCACTTTCCCATTGGTCCAAAAGAGAACCAGTCGAGCAGTTCACTTGTTATCACGATTCAAGGTGAAATTCAGCAGAGGGAAATTGTTTAGGAAAAGTATCTGAGGGAGAAGACTTTCAGACGCTAGTTAGAGTTTTAGCTGAAACTCAACAAAAACAACTTCTGTGTAAGTCAGTTTGACATTTTAGCTGAACTTTGACACCTTTTCATTTGCAGAAATGACACATTAATGTTTCACATTTAAAGAATAACAGCATATAACATATATCATGAAAATGACAAAAGTTATTCTTTTGATTACATTAGAATAAAATCAAAGATAGAAATAGTCTCTTTTGGTGACTATGTTCTCAGATTACAACTAATGGAATAATTTGTAGTAAATGTCTTGCTTTACTGAGAGGTCAGTAAAGGTCATCTCTGGAGCAGTTCAAAAATACACAGGTGTATCGGAGTGGACACGGTCATGCCCACTACAATGACAACACAGTGCTAAAGTAGCAAAATGCTAGCCATAAGTTACCGTAATATAGCCCAATGACTAAAAGCTAAAAGTCATAGGCTAATGTAGCATAAGACAAAAATAGAGGACGTATACTGAAGCAGATTTCAGAGAACAATGGTTTTAAAGGAACCAAAATATTTGGATGGATTTTTTGCAGGAAAAGTATTTATTTAAAAAAAATCATAGCACCACGTTCCTGTATGAGCTGTTTAAAATAGGATTGGCTACAGTGGTTCCCTAGTTTACTTGCTTTGACTGGACGCTCATATCTTTTATGATGTTTGTCAGGGGTGGGGGTACGATGACTCATCCATGTTGTGCAGTGTTTGTACCAACAGTTTTCGAGTGGGGGCACAGTTTGAGACTGCTCAGTGTGAGGCAAACAGAGCGCTACCTCCATATCATCACTTTGTCACTGCTTTTTAGCTAGAGCATCTGTATTGCATGCTGCTAGCTTAGCGTCGACGGGGGTGTGTGTGTGTGTGTGGTAGGGAGGGCGCTTGGTTCTGTTCACAGGGCAGGGCACCCTGCTTGTAATGGTAGGAGACACTGGTAAAAAAGCACACAGTATGTAAAAGTAGACTGAAAGAAAAAAAATGGACAGAAAAAAGCAGCATCAGCTTTTACCGAACAATACTGTTCGAGATGCAAATAATTATTTAAACACTTCTTTTCTGGATGGTGTGATATCTGTCCAGTGAAAGGTTGAATGGACACACTGGTGGTGTTTCTTTTCTGGGGCAGTTTTCCAATTTACCTGTGTCCCTCATCTTCTCACATCTCTCGCAGCAGGAATCAAAGCAGGAGCGTCTCCGGGGTGAACACATGCCGCTTCTACTTCACCCTCGTTTCTTCCCTTAAACAACAAACACACCTCACAGTGCACCTTTAGAACAAAATCCACAACAAAGCCTTACCGACGTAGTCGTGATGGCACACAGGCTCACTTTACCTCTGCAAACATCCAGTGACTTGCACAGCATGGATTAGTCCCCTAAAGCGTTCCCTTTGAAACTCTGCGAGCAGGGATTTCTCTTTAGGTGATCACTGGTCTAAGTTGTTACACACAGGATTAGCAGGTCCTGTCATTCACAAAAAACACGAGCATCTTAAATTGTTTGGATAAAGAAGAGCAGACAGAGATTAGGCGTAGGGGGAGAAGGTGAGAGGTTATGACGGGAAGGAGCGGTGATGAAGTGAGGATTATTGAAAAGGGAGGGAAGATGGTGAGAAAAACGAGAAAGGGAGGTGTGACAGACGTGTAATGGGGAACAGATGATCAGAGAAAAGGAGGGAGATGTGAGGCTGAAAGCATGAACGGAGTAGAGCAGAGGGGAGGCATCGGGATGTGTGAAGAGGAGTGTGAAGGGCAGAAGAGAGGAAGAGGCATCGAGGAGACGAAAGGAGAAGCAGAGAGCCTAAATCTGTCAAATTTAGTGGGAATCAGATTTCTGCAGGGAGGACGCTTGAAGGGAAAATACAATAAGATGGTTATTGTTTTGTGTTTTATGCTATAATATCATTCCCTTTCTGTCTCTGAGTGTGAAAGTGTGTCATCCTGCAACCTTTATAATTGCACCGGCACAAGGTGTTTACAGTGAGGAAAGGTCGATGGGCCGATAACAGGCCTGGCTGTAGGGCTGAAAAGACATTTTCAAACTGAGCTGCTGGCTCATATAAAAGCATCTCACTTCCTTCCTTTGTGCCTTTCACCTCGCCTGTCTCGCACGCCTCATACTGCTCATACATCTTGGGTCCCCGCTGCTATAAGCTTTATCTTTTCCCAACAACGGTTTTGTCGTGCCGTTCCACTCTCACGATTCCCCCCCACTCCTCCACCTCTTCTGTTGCTTGTCTACCAGGGAACAGTGTGGTGGCGGCCAGCTTTTTTTTTTTTGTTTGACGCATCACAGCACATTTCTCTTGAGAGCGCCGACCCTTCCTGGGTGCTTCTTCATGCCGCACTCCAACAGTGATTACTTTTTACTGTTGCCCCTTCTTTGCTTTCGTTTTATTCTTTTTATTTTTTTACCAGATTAACACAGAACGTGTGCATTCAAACGTTCACATACGCACTGAAACAATCAGTTGTTGCTACCTTTGCACAATCATTAAAAAAAGAAACTCTTGATGTGATGGCCTACAACTCCCGTTTTATCTCATCAAACCTGAAAAATTCTCCCAAACACTTTAGGGCTGGTCATCGTACATTTTGACAGATTCCAGTCTGGCTATGTTTCTAATAGTGGAAACTTTGTTTGGTTCAAAATGCAACAAATGGTTCAATCGGAAGGGGAAGTATTGGACCTAGGAGCTCAGGAGAAATTGTTTTTGATAATTTCCTTTTTTTTCCTACCATCCATTTGACCATCCAGGGGTTGCATTTTTTCTTGCATCCCATGTCCAGACAGATATGCCCAAAAAACTGATCCGTTTTTTTGTAATATCGCCAACTAAAGGTAGGGCAGCCGACTCGGGACTCGAAAGTCCCAGGTTAGATTCCCAGCCATTCCCACATGTCGCGGAGTGTCTGAGCAAGACACCTAATCCCTAATTGCTCCCCGGGTGCTTACATACCTGCCCACTGCTCCACCTGGGTGTATCCCATGTGTGATGGGTTAAATGCAGAAAACTAATTTCACCATTGTATAGAAACATACAATGTTGACAACACAAAGCAATTGTTGTATTTATAACTGTTGTTAGAGAAGCATGGAGCTGCTTGAAGATGATTTTGTATCCTTTTACTTTCAACAAGGATACAGTATCTACAATCTTCTTTCTTGGCTCCTCAGACAGCTCTCACCTTTGTTTTCTCTGCTCTGTGTTCAGTGGTGTGCACATATAGCAATCATACTAAACTACCCAGTGACATGCTTTTTACCTAGAAACAGGCTCAAGGTGCTTGAGCAAGGTCTACCCATGCCATGACAACCCATGTAGAGTTGAATCCAGTGGTGAAGTCTACATTTTTGTAGCGGATATATCACGGCAAAGTTAGTTTTGCACTGGACGTTGGACACTGCTGAAGCTACGGAGCGCGAATGTCCAACCTAACTTTACCGCGGTTGGTCCGTATACTGTGCTTAGAAACCAAAGTACACTAGTTAGTACAATGTAATCGTCAATTTATTTAGTTTTAAGCATATTGAACATTTCCAAATTTCTCTGATGCTTATATTTGAATAAATGAACAACAAACTTTGTACAACAGTTGGCTTTGTACTAAAAACATTTTATAGAATGTATTAAACAGTATCATAGCACAACATGTTCAAGTATTAAGTAGTACATACAGAAGTATTAGTTATACAATACTTCGTTGGATAAGCGAATGTAATAAACAAGCTCTGCATACCAACATATTGTTACGGTAGTGTTTAACTGCCATTTAACATATCAGTGACACATATCTAATGATATGTCATGTATCATTGGGCACTTTTAAGTGGGTATACTGAAATACTAGGCATGTAACGAGATCTCGTTGTACGAGATCTCGCGAAATTAAACTCCCGCGATATCTCTCGTTGAGAGGTAACGTTGTCTCGCGAGATGCTAATGCTAGCGCTAGCAGAGCCCCTAGCAAGTCAGCGTCATGGACAGCATGGCTTCGCCGGATGAAGTTGCTATAGAAGACGCCCCAACTACTGATGGAGGGTCCCGGTGCCGCAGACGAGACGCCTCTACATTGATGGAGGGTCCCGGCGCTGCCGACGCTGCCCCGAATGTAAAGACACGCGTGTAAACACCGGTGTGACCGGTGTTGCCAGATAGAGTCCCACCCACCCAAAGCACTCTTTACCCGCAAAAGGCAGAAGGAAAATCGCGGTGAACCGCCCAATCTGGCAACACTGGTGAGTGACGGCTGCAGATTCAGCGCTGATGCGGATATTTATGTTCAATTTTTGGAAAGTCCTGCGTGAATATCTATTTTTTTTAACAAAGTTGAACGTTCTAAGGTCTAAGGAGATTCAATCAGTAAAATGAAGACATCAGTTGGGTTTGTAATACATGTTAAAACAGAATAAAAGCCTTTTTGCGGCATAAAACCGATCTTTGAAGTTTTCTTGAACTAATGTTAAAATCTCGTCTCGTTCTCGCGAGATCTGTGATTTTCTCGTCTCGTCTCGTCTCGTGAGTTTTGTGTATCGTTACACCCCTATGAAATACGTAAGCTTTTCTTGTGGTTATACTCCGTATAGCCGCGTATCTCATAAAATGGTAAATGGAGCTTGTTTATATAGCACTTTCCAGCCCCCTATGGGGCCCCAAAGAGCTTTACAATACCAACCATCCACCCATTCATACACACATTTATACACCGGTAGCGGCAGACTGCCATGCAAGGCGCTTTCCAGTCCTACCGGGAGCAACTCGGGGTTAAGTGTCTTGCCCAAGGACACAACGACACATGGTGTGGGGAACCGGGATTCGAACCGCCAACCTTCCGATCGGGGGACGACTGCCATTACCACTACGCCACGGCCGCCTCATAGACTACACCAATGAATTAATCCAATCCACCTCTGATGTGCCGTTGTGCCACAAACTGATGTAGCAACAGAGCCATAACGGTCAACAGGTGAAAAAAATAAGCTAGCTTTGCTGCCCTAGAATGTGGCGTAGTGATGCATACAGTCTGTGCAACCACCTGGCCATGCGATTTAAAAACCTCAACAACAGTAAAATAAAGATTTTTGATAAGCAAGGATGGTGATTGATGATGATGATAATACACAAAACATTTTCATTTAGTTAAAAAAATAATTACCTAGAAAAAGAAGTGCTAACCTGAGCTAACCTGAGTTTATTTGTCATGACACCAGTCATATGTGTAGGACTCCACATCAGTACATCTGAGTTCTGCTTCATGCTTTTTTTGGTTCCGCAAAGATTGCTTCATTTCTGAAAACTCCCATGTGTGCAGGGCGTGGCTGGCCCAGTTAGTGGTTTGTGGATGATCAGAGACAGCATTAAGATGGACTGGTCTTTGTAGCCATTTCTTAGAACTGGGCTGTGAAAGTGGCTTGAATGGCTGAAAATCTTTAAGGCAGTTGTTGTGATACTAGTTAAGGTCAAACTGTTTGAAACATAATACAAAAATTAAGTCCATGCTATTTTAGCAACTCTTTGTAAAATAATATTAATCCTTATTAATTGTCACAACTTTTTCATGTTGACTCTATCAAAAACCAAAGGCATGCAAATATACATTCATCCGGGTCTTTCCATGCAGATGTGCCACATTTTCTTTAAGTTCTTATTTTGCTCCTGTGAACAAAGGAGGAATTTCTCAGTACTCATATGGGCACAAACACAGATGCTAACCCTGTTGGGAAGCTGTATCTTCGGCTTAATTTGAAGGAGGGTTTAATTGAATCTGAGGGCTAATCTGTTAATAGAGCAACAGACCCCTTAGATCTCTTTCTCCTTTGGTTAGGTTGCACCTGGTAGTGTACACACTCACTCAATACCTTACTGCTTGATTTAATGCCTCATGGTTCAGTGCAGCTCTGCCCAATCATACATGCAACATTGAATAATAATCCAACACTTGAAATGCACTGGGTTAATTCACTTTTGATCTGGTTTTACATGTTTGTGTCCCTCTTACTTCTTGTCTTTTTTCCTGCCCCAAACTGTTTATTTCATGCTCTCCTTGTGTTTCTCTTGTCTTTCTCCAGGATGGATATTACTCCCACCGACCGAAGGAGAAAAGTAAAGTCGACAGCAACATTGAGAACTCTGTGCCCAAAGACTTTGAAAATATAGACAATAGTAACTTTGGTGCACGTTCTCAGCCACACCGCCAGTCTATGGGAGCCACCAGCAGCAAGCAGCGGGAGCGTCTGCAGGCCCACGCCCAGCAGCAAGCTTGGCATGACAACTCTCGCAGACCTGGCCGCAGCTCCAACGAAGTTCTGTCTGTAGGCCACCAGTCGCTGGCAGTTGGCAACAACACTTCCGATCCTGGTGGTCAGGGCATCCTGGGAGGTCAGCAGCAGCACCACCGGGCCTCTCAGGCCCAGGCTGCCCAACCACAGCACAGACATCAGCAACCCCACAAGAAGCAGGCAACTCCAGCGACGCTGGAGGTGACGTACGACGAGCCTCCCAAATGCGAAATCAGTGGCAAGGAAGCCATATCTGCCCTGTCCAGGGCAAAGAGCAAAGAGTGCCGGCAGCAGATTGCTGAGGTGTACTGCAGACACAAGGAGGGCCAGTTAATGCCTGACGCAGTTACTCGTTACTGCCCCATTGAAGGTAAATGCATCAGTCTATAGAAGATGATTCATATAGTCATGAGCAGCACGGTGGGTTGAAGATTAGCATAATCACAAGAAGAAGTCCTTGAATCTTAGCTGTGGTCTTTGTGAAGTTTAAATGTTCTCCTCTGGCCTCGTCTGTGTGGGTTTTCTCCAGCTTCCTATTAACGTCCAAAATCATGTGGTAGGTTGACATCAAGGCCACATCGACACAGGAACACCACTTTGTGAATATGCAATGTTTTTAATAGCATTTCAGCCTTAAGCTACCCTATGTGTTATTTTTCACCAATTTTTATCGTCTGTTCAAACAGGTCTCACTTGTAAATGAGTCTTCAAGCCTCAATGTGACTTAATTGTTTAAATAAAGGTTGAATGAATGAAAAGTTCACACAGAAAAGCCATATTAGGAGACCCCAAACAGTATTATTTTTAAACCTAGGGGGAAACCGTTTTAAAACACCACTCTTTTTGTGTGGACAATGAAAATGCAACTTTTTGAAAACACTTATGTCGTAGTACAACCACCTACTGAACCTATCCCAAACATTTCAGATGTAACAATTATGACTGCTTCCATGCTTGCATTTGTGCTGCAGATGCTAGTTTCTCAGCTATAATAAAACTCTTGCAGACTGTTACATCAATAAGCAGACAAATCTAATAAACACATTGGCATTTCCTTGAATACCGCGGTGCAAAAAAAATTACATCAAATAATCTAAGATCAAAAATGGTCTTATCACTTTAATCACTCAACAAAATTTGTAAAATAATTTATAATATACATCAATTAAACATAAAAACATGAGAAACAATAATAGGTTTAAAAGACATTTGTGTACTGATATGCTTCGAGCATTGCTGGACTGACACAACTTAGTCAAGAATAGCTTAAAGTGAATCAAAGTAGAAGTTGCACTTCATAAACAGTGCCAAAAAAGTTATTCAGTTTTTCTCTTTGTATTTGACATCCATGAGTTTTTTGTGTTTTTAACACGTCGTGCCTTGTTTCCTGTTTTTGGTGTATTTTTGTGGCACCATT
>JBBPBX010075513.1:0-17325 GCA_038048925.1 Garcialebias charrua | reverse complement strand
CAGTCCAGCCGTATAAATTCGCCTCGGTGGAGCCGTTCACTCGCGAATCGCAGATAGCATCAGATAGCAATAGCATAGATATTTTGTTCATTGTTAGCTAGCTAATCAATTATGCCTCGTTCGTGCATCTTCCCTGGATGTCGCAATGGTCAGGGCACCCGTACAAATCATAACATGTTTTTATACCGCGTGGTTTTATACCGAGTATCTGTAATGCCTGGATAGGTCAATGGATAAAGCGCTTGCCTTCCGTCCCAAACCCCACGGGTTCAAATCCCGCATGGTACAACTCTTTTTTTTTTTTTTTTATTCATTCCAGATTAAAAACACACAAGAAAACTATTTACAAAAACAGCGTAACTCTTGGAAAAAGTAGCTGCTGTTACAGACAGAACTCAAATAAAAACAGAGCAGGTTTACTGGATCTCTGCTGCCTGCCTCTCCACAGTCAGCTCAGGGCAGGGGCAGGACACGAGCGCAGCTGCGCTGAAACCACGCCCACGCACTGACACGCCCCCAGCGTTCCAGGGCAAGGCAAAATCATGTTTTTTCATGATTTTTGAGACTTAATTTTATAGGGTAAACAATGTTTTTAATCAGTCAGAGTCATATGGGTGATTAATAACACATATTTATGCCATGTGACAAACTAAAAACACACATTTAATTTCACTTTACACGGTCTTTAATGCGCAATCATACCATTTAACGTAGTTGCTTTTATTTGATCAGTCCTGACCAACAGCCTGTGAGGTGTTGTTTCAAAGTTGTCTCATGATATCGCCCAAGGATGAAGACAAAGCATTCATGTTTTTGTTCAGGCAAAATATCTCATGAAACACTTTAATGAAACTTTTAAGAAGTAATGCATGTCAACTACAACTGCTTAATATTTAATTCATGGTGACTACTCTAGCCAACTGACCTCTGAAAACATATTAATGAATATAACACACCAGTTTTACAATACAGTACTGAACTAAAATTAGGCGTGGTATAGCTGAGTATTACCCCCAACATGTACATTGACTGCAACACATTTCACAATATCTTTGCTTTAAACTCTACCAATAAGTTGGACATAATAATAATAATAATAATAATGAATTCCATTTATAATGCACTTTTCATTAATAAAAATCTCAAAGTGCTATGCTAATGCAAAAAAATCTCATAATCTCAACTAACCAAAGGGAACCTTAATTTCTTTTTATGGTCCTAATTTAAGATTGTTGCATGAAAGGCAGCAGGCAACACACATTCAGTGAATATTCTGCCATTAATTAATTAATTAATTAATTAATTAGCTGATAAAATTACGGTAAGATTTCTGTTTGCCAGACTTGTTTTATTGTTGACAATATGTTGCTGGTTGCTGCACACCACTGAACAGCAATAGAATATTTTGACATAGGAGGAGGATGTTTTATCTGAGGTTGTAGTTTGTTTTTGTCTGTAAATGTGTATTGCCTTATGTACACTACACTACACATCGAACAGCACTAGTGTTGTTAGGCGTTCCTAAAAAGAGTCTGATTATTGGAAAAGGTTTTTACTTTAAATGTATTTATGGCCATTCTTTTTGTTTTCCTGAAAGTTACTCCATGAACTAAAAATAAGAGACTAAACGCTATTATTTATTTATTTATTTTGTTATTACTGTTTTTCTCTTACATTTTGTTGTTGGATGTAACTGGGACCCTGTGTACATAATCTCATTTCATCACATGTACTACATGCGGTGCAAATGACAAAGACTCTCTGACTCTGACTCTGATTTTATTAACCTTTATTTAACTCAGTAAATCTCATTGAGATCATATATCTCTTTTGCAAGGGAAGCCTGAAGGCAGACTGACAAGCATGTTGTGGACTGTGGGAGGAAACGGGAGAAAACTCAAGAGGAGAACATGTAAACTCCACACAGAAAGACCCCGGGTCCAAACCAGGGATTGAACCCAAGACCTCTTTGCTGTGAGGCAATCGTGCTAACCAAGAAGCCATCGTGTTTGTTCATTAGGACCAATTTATACTCATTCTTCTTTCATGTGACACATTTATGAGTGTAAATCGTGTTTCAGAGCTGTTCATACCAGTATCTGAACAGAGGGACAGATAAAAGGACTTGTTTCTCACATGGTGAACATGGACATTGATCTGGATCCAGATCTGTCTGTGTATACCATATTTTTTGCCGTACTTGTCGCTCCACCCTATAAGTCGCATCAGTCCATATTTGTCTAATAAAGTGGAAAAATCAATAAGCATGTCGCTTCGCCGTATATGTTGCATCTATTACCGGTATGTGTCACCGTTGATACGTTGCGTTTGTTACGCGTCACCGCTGACAACCCGGAAATGTTGGCCCGTGTTGTGCCAAAAATCAATGGGCTGCCAACTGGCGGCCACAGGAGCATGCACGGGAGGACTTTAACAAAAATTTACAGATTAACACTTAAAAACAATTATTTGTCTGCTCAACAAAATTATAGTAAGTATGTGTCTAAGTCTAACTTTTGCTTAATAAATGCACTTTGACGGTCAAATCAGCTGTATTTCAAAAGCCGATGTGCGGAAGTAAACGTGCATGCAATGAGTCGCTGTACAAATTTAACAAGATAAACACCTAAACAATTATTTGTTTGCTTGAAATTATAGAAAAGGTGTGTCTCGGTGTAACATTTGCTTAATAAATGGACTTTAAGGGTCAAATTAGCTGCATTTTGCAGGGGTGGTGCAGCTGGTTTGACGGTTCCAAGCATCGAGCAGGATGAAGGTGGGGAGTATATGGCAGGCCGATTGAGTCATTAATAGCTGGTGAAGATTCTCAGTCATCCAAGACATGGTAAATTCAAAAAAGTTCAAGAAAAAAGTATAAAGTATAATAAATAAAGTTCAGTTGTTTTTGTCTTGAACTTTCTGAATTTGTCATTATAGCCACGTTTACCTATTACATGATACAACAGCATGCCATATGGCTATTACTACTCTGCTTCCATCAAGTGGCTGAAAGTGGTACTGCTAAAAAAAAATTCAGTCAGAATGAATGAAAACGGTCATATCTCAGCCAAAAATTGGTTTATAAATATGGGAAAAAAATCCATAAATGTATCGCTTTGACCTATAAGTCGCAGGGCATGTAAATTATGCAAGCAACTGTGACTTGTAGGCCAAAAAATACGGTAAATATCTATATTGCACATTTTCATTATGTATTATTTTAGAGACCAAGTTCATGACCCATAATCCAATTATAAAATCCAACAATGTTAAGTCGGGTCATCTGGACGGTTTATTTTTTGTGCTGAGATGTTTTGTTTATTTTAGGCAGCCCAGCATTCCCCACACAATAAAGTGGTGCAGCTTTTCCAACATTTACGGTAAATCCCATGGGGCTGGCCCATTGGTTTTCTCTGCACAGAGAAGCTGCCAGCCCACAGAGGTACAAGTATGTAATACTTAGCAGGTCGCTTTCGTAAATGAGCCCATGAGGTTCAAAAGATTTACCTGACTAAATAAAGGTTGAATGAATGAATGAATGAATGAAAGCAAAGTAAAAAAAAACAAAAAAACAGCATGACTGTCAAAAAAATCTAACAAATATTTAACCTGGGCCTTTGCTAGAGAAATGTTTTTTAGGCAGACCTTGCTGGGTCTATATTTAATTACAGATTTTTGACATCTTGATGTTGAGTTGGTGTGTATATTTTGTTGCAGCTGTATCCATCATGGCAGTGGTAGAATTTTGCAAATACTGTATTTTCCTTTTGGAGCTGAACATCAGCCATGCAGCTTGATGCACTTTGAAGCTGCATGACTTCTATACTGTAATGACAAAATACAGAGTACAGGTGAAAAACCCATTCTGTCTATCTCCATCATCTCCTGTCTTTGTCCCCCTCTCCTCATCAAACACTAGCAAACATGTATCGGGACTAAACGGAGTCAAACAGGAATAAAAGTTGGTGTAGTTCATCGCAGATTTTATTTTGGAATCACTTGAAGCTGAAAAGCTTACCGTATTCGCCGGAGGAAAATACGCTCCGGTGTTTAATCCGCTTTGTCCAATTATTAACAATAAACAAGAAAAAAACATACACAGTACGCCTCGGAGTTTAATACGCGTCATCACCACGCGACGCGTCAGCGCCTCATTTGCCCTAATCAAGATGGCGGCGACAGAAGCAAGCGAGTACGAAGATCTTCACAAGGAAACACGGTAAAACAATTATTTCTTTGCGAGAAAAAATATATTTCTTAGCTGACTTCATAGCAGACGGGCTCCTGAGCTTAACGAAATGTTCAAATCAGCTGGATTTAAAAAAAAAAAGTTCGCTGAATTTTAGGCAGGCGCCAGGCGGGTCAAACCGGACGCTTTCTTTCTTTAAATTTAGCTAAATAAACGCTTAAAAAATATATTTCTGAGCTGACTTAATAGTAGACGTACTCCTGAGTTTAACGAAATGTTCAAATCAGCTGGATTTAAAAAAAAAGTTCGCTGACTTTTATGCAGGCGCCAGGCGGGTCAAACCGGACGCTTTGTTTCTTTAAATTTAGCTAAATAAACGCTTAAAAATATATTTCTTACCTCACTATAGCAGACGGGCTCCTGAGCTGAACCAAATGTGAAATCAGCTGGATTTAAAAATCTGCGGTGTGGTTTATGAGTGGTATCTTGCAAACAAAAACAGCTACATCCACAGCAGGGAGCGGGCAGCGACAGAGTCAGTCCGACCAAAGGAGGCTTTTTTCGGACACAGCAAGTAGAAACTTCTGGAAGTGGCCCCTCTTCCTCTTCACTCTCTGAGTCCTCTGCTGGCTGCTGCCTACAGCGCCTCTATAGCGGCCGAAACTGGTACTGCACCATTTTCGCCAAAAATGAAAAACGAAGAATCAGAGCGAAAAATGAGTCTAAAAATATGGGAAAAAATCCATAAATAATACTCTTCGGTGTTTAATACGCTGGACATTCAAATGAGCAAAAATACTGCGTATTATAGTCCGGTTTTTACGGTAGGTTTCTTGAGGTTTCTCCATAAGACAATGATGGCTTTGTTTCTGATGGTTGCCAGGTCAAGTTTCATTCTGTTTTCATTAAACGTAGAGTCTGGTGTCCCTTATGGGACTTTAATGGATGGCTTGAGAGTGCAGTGTTGAAATGTTGCTAGATGTGGTATGATGAGAGGATTTTCAGTTTAGAAAACAGAAAAGTGTTTGTGGCTAAAGAGGAACGTTGTCTTGGTTGTCCAGGAAGTCTCACTACAAGTCAGTGTGAGAAAGTGTTGCTTCGGGAGGGTGGAGAACATGTCTCAACTAATTATTCTTTAGAAGCAGTCTCACTAATGAAGACTGTGGTAACAAAATGAGGCTTCAGAAAAGCAATTTAGTGTTTTCTGCTCTTAGCAATTCAAACTCAACTCAAACTGGAGTTTTCTGCTATCTTCAGAGCTTTAAGGACATTTCAGGTCTGTGGTTCATATTTTAGAACTTCTCTAAATCTACTTATCGTAAGCTGTATAAGTCACAGTTTTTTTTTGTTGCATAAATTAGCATGTGTGCAACTTATTCAGCGAAGCGACGTATTTGTTTTTTCTCCCGGATTTATAATCCAATTTTTGGCTGAGATCTGACAATAGGCTATATGCCACGGGTAGTATCGGCCATATCCTGCACTTCCGGTTCCCATCCACTGCAGTTGTTGTTAGCGTTAGCTCCTAGTAGCAAACCATGAAAAAGACTCAATACGGAAAGCGGCTGCGAGCTACTGGCACTACAAGTGAGTTCCGTTGTGTCCGCCCACCGGTGGGTACAGCTGTTCCGTTCCCCCGCCGAGGGGGGGTTAGGGCGACAATTTATCGCGGCTATCCGTAGGGGAAACGTCGCTATAGATTTATATGGATTTATATGTGTATGGAGTTATTATTGGTGTGTATGTAGATGTTTTATTAATTGTATTTACTCATGTATGTTCTTGTCATTCCCGCTAACCGGAAGTGCGCGGTCGGGCTCATGAATGCGGAAGTGCTAGAACGGAAGTCCGTGGCATATACCTAGTCTATTAACTTCATTCTGACATGGAAAATATTGAACACTACCATTTCCAGCCACTAGAGGGCACTCAACTAATATAGCAAGCTAAGTGTCTCATTAATAGGTAAAAGTGGCCATACCAACTTAGCCGGCTCCGGAACTCCTAGAGCATATGTCAAATCTGCTTCATTTTGCCGCACCGCCCAGGAGAAATGCAGCTGGTTTTACTGTTAAAGTGCATTTATTAAGGAAAAGTTAAACTGAGACAAACTTTTGCTATAATGTTGAGCAAACAAATAATTGTTTTTAAGTGTTCATCTTGTTAAATTTGTGTTAAAGTCCTCCTGTGCATGCTCCCATGGCCGCAATTTAGCAGCCAATGAATTTTTGGCACAACACCAGCCCACATTTCCAGGTGGTCAGCGGTGGCGCATAATCGATGCAACCTATGCGGCGATGTGACGCATTTGTTTTTTCCTCATTATTAGACATATTGGACTGATGTGCTTATACGGCAGTGTGACGTGTATGGCGCCAAGTACGGTAATCCTTTCTAGTAGTTATGAGTAAAATACACCATTTCAGTGTTCAGCTAATTTGTTGCAGATGTTACCAGCATCACTGACTCCTCTTCCCTCCTCCCACTCAGAACGTTGACTTGTTCAAGTAAACACTTTTCTTTAATTGGCGATAAATGATGTTGTATTGATGTTTGCTCTATTGGGGTAAATTTTTCAGAATATCCTGCTGGAAGCCACAGTACCAACTGGTCCATATAAACTAAAATACAATGATAATATTCTTAAAATAGTAAGACAACAAACAAACAATCATATGTCAAGATTTTCACGATGGCCTTAAACCTGGGAGCTGTCATTGGGCCAAAGTTGAAAATATTTGAGTGAGTTTTAGCTTACAGTAGTTATGGGCCTTGTTTGAGTCAAACACATGCTGTGGTTTGTCAGAAACAGGAAACAAGCATATATCAGATAAAACATGCAGCAGAAACACATTTTTATGGAGCACCATACGAGTCATTAATGCTGCATCAACATTTTAACGTGACAAACGTTTTGGAGTAAAAAGTGCAAACCGTGGACCAAAGCGCATGCAGACAGATGTAAATGGAAGTCATGAAGTCGTTCTCATAACTGCTTTCGTTTGAAAATAAATGACTAGTGACGGAAATAATCTCTTTGATGGGATTTATCCATTCATGCAAAGAAAAAGCTTTAACTCATCCATTCATTCATTAAATAAAGCTCTGAAATCAGCTAATCCTTAAACGGTGCTTTTATGTTTGACGAAGCAAACAGAAGGAAAATCCTTTGCTTTGTGATAGATCTTCTTTCACAACATCTGTTTTTTTAAAGCATTATTTTCTTTTTGATCATTTTGAAGGCCGGACAAGCTGGCTCAGAGACTACCGGTATGTTTTATGAATAAATGGTTGTCGTGTTTCCCATAATGCACCTGCTTTCTGCCTCTCATGATTGTCTCATTTAGGAACTAATTGAATTTTCTCAGCACCTCTAAACTCAGATTCTACAAAGTAGACTTGTTTAATTCAGCTAACTTTATAAGATGTTTTCTGGGAGTTTAGGAAGATGAGGTAAAGTTTTTTTTATCTTGTTGTTGAAGGGTGCTGATGTTATGAAGCACCCTATGACTATATGCTCATTATTCTTCTGTTTCCTTCATGATTTTTGATTCCCTTGTCTTCCAGTTTTGGAAAACCTCATGGAAGTAGATGAAAACATGCAGCTCAGTCGGCAGTTCATTGCACAGCATAGATGAAATGTGAAATAAAGTCCCGCATAGGTATTGAGATTTTTTTTAAAGTTGGAGTATAATGATGTCACTGTTAAACTCTTATACAGTTAGTCCTCGACTTACAACGCCCTCGACTTACGACGTTTCGGACTTGCGTCACGCATCTCATTTTAAAAAAAGATTTAAAAAAAATTGTTATTTTTGTATGTGATCCGACTTACGGCAATTTCGTGTTACGAACGGCCCGTAGGTCCGGAACTTGTTCGTAAGTCGGGGACTACCTGTATTTGGTTAAAATCTTATTTTGACTAACTTAATTCTTATGAATGAGGGAGTGGTGGTGCAGAGGTTAGAGAAGGTGAGCGTGTGATTAGAAGGACGCCAGCTCGACTCCCCAGACTAACAACATCAAAATGTGGGTGGGAAAAGGTGAAACACCTGTCTCCGCCCTCGTTTGTCCCACTCTGGGCCCTTGAGCAAGGCCCTTAACTCCCACCATCTTCTCCCCTGGACATGATAGATACAGTAACGGCTCTCTGCTCCACACAGAGGGCTGTGGTAGCTTGGTGGTCTGTGGCTGTGTCAGGAAGGACATCCTGTGTAAAAAATAAATGCCACGTCCTAGTTCAAGTTAGTTCGCTGTGGTGACCCCTGAAGAAGGGAGCAGCCGAAAGAAGAAGAAAGAAAGAGTTTGTATGAAAAAGTAGGCATTTCCTTCCCCCAGCATGTCTCTCATTGCTGTAGAACTTATTGTTTCCCTGGAATCCCCTCAGTGTGCTGAGCGCACATCCAAACGTTCATCTGCACTCAAAGGTTTTGTTGTCAAAAGTTGTAGTGAGAGCAACAAAGTGCATGCTCAGTCATCCAGGTACCAAATCCAAAAATTCTCAAGTCGGGTCATCTGGACAGTTTCAGTTGTAGTGAGAGGGCTTTTTAACTGATCATATTTCTTAAATAAAACTCTGTAGACATATAAAGTTTAATAAAAACCAGACGGCCACTGCTACCATTTTACTGCTCAAGATTTTTTCAGTATGACTCGTAATTTTTGCATGTTGTTTTGGGGTTTGTTTAACTTGTTTTAGACTTTATTTGTCCGTCTGTCTAATTTGGAGTACTATTTGTGACGGATGCCGGTGTGTGTTTACCCTGATGACCCTATCATTTATGACGCTGTTTGTTATTTTTTATACAGTTTATGCATCAGGTTGTAGGTATATTGTCATTTTAGATTATTAAAAATGTAATCCCCATCACACATACCGGTAGCTGCATTAGCATTCTCTAAAATGTACAGAAGTGTTTTGCTATCATGCTTTATTCATATTTCATGACAAAACTGTTCTTGCAAAGCCATTACAGTATACTAAAGCTGAGAAAACCCTGAAAGTATTAGGGAAACAACTTCTGAAAATACAAGAGCCCAAGTAAAAAGGAGAAGTACCGGTATACAGTATATAACAGCAGCTGGGTTGTCCCTGTGCCTGCATGACTCGGCTAATGTGTGGCTAGTATCCATTCTTAGAACTGTGCTAAAGGTTAAAGATCATACAGCACACACATTTGGCTACAGAATTATAACAGAGCTAATCTGTGTTATTCACCCATCAAATGACATCCAGTTTATGTGCAGGGTTAGCCAAAGGATGCTATATGACACTATGGTAACATTTGAAAATACAGGCCAAAGATAAGTTATTCCAAACGCCACAGGATTTACGTACCACATCCAACAGATGGAAGGACCTGTGTTGGGTTTCTTAAGGACAGCCGTGCTGCACTAAATCAGCTAGTGCTTACTGCAATGTAGTGCTAACAGAAGGTTAGCATTACAACATGGATTGCAGGCTACTCAAGAAATGCCACGTTTGCTGTTCTTCCTGATAAAATGAGTGTTGTAAAAGGGAAATTTCATACGGAGTTTGGGGAAAAACCCCAAGCCTTATTACCGGTAAGAGGTAATTTACTGATTAATGAACAGGGATTTGTTTAAGTTTGAGATCACAGTTTATCCGTTGACCATTAAACTGTCCAAGAATTGAAAGTTAGAAGGACTGATGGAGATTGTTGAGTGTCCAGAAGGCGTGGTATGCCCTTCCTTCTGGACGTTCTTCTGTGTGTCTTGGATGAGAAGGGAATACCTCGAAGGAATTCATCTTTGGATGTTAGGGGTGTGGAAGTGTGGAGGAGGGCGAGTTTTTGATGTATGAAGTAGAAGAGCTCTGGTGTTCTTGAAGGATATTTACACCCTTGTGTTCTTCTTTTTCTGTTATATCAGATGTGCTAAGGATGTCAGCTCTGTTTTCCATTACAGCTCATAGTTGTGGTGTTTCTAAATTCACCCCATTGAGTTTGTTGGGAAAATAAGTTGACCAGAAGCTAAAGTACTTAATTTGTCTGAGAGCAGGCTGCTCGCTTGGAGGATGATGAGGATGTGGGTCTTCATTCAGCTTTGAGTCTGTGGATTGTTGTGTTTGTGACTGCAAACCTCAAACAGACCAGTTTCTGTTGCAGCACAGGAAACGTTGTCTCCTCCTACACCAGGAGGAGTGTATCAGCCGTTGCAAGCACACACTAGCGCATTTGGTAGAGTAGAGTTGGTATTTTAGTTTGCTTGTTGTAGCATCTCCTTGGCACAAAGCCTTCATCTACTGATTGTCCCCTTAAAGAAGTGAGGTAAGCTTTGGTTTGTAGTTGGCTGCTTTGTCTTCAAGCAATACTGTACCTGGCCTGATTTCTTTAGGACCGTGCAAAACAGTTTAACCATTTCACTTTTTTAAAATGTTCTATGCAAGTACCGGTATATCTTTAGATAGCTTTGTATGCTGTACTTGATGAACTCATGTTTTATCTTTGAATTTTAACAGTTCAGGGTATTGTAACTTGTATAAAGCGTGGGTACTCACAAATGTGATTTCAAAGATGTATCCTGTTTCACACAGGAAATGTGCTGCTCAGATCACTATCCTCCAAGGTGTTCACACTTAAACTGCTGTTAACTTCATTTCATTTCCACCCGCCGCACATTTGCTTTGAGTTTTGTTTTCACTTTACGTTCACTGCTCAGATATCAAGATACGTGCTTGCTGGTAATTTGGTTTGCCTTTTTAATATATTTGCTCTTTCATTGCCTCCCCCAGGGTCAGAGGTCAGCCTGAGCCATAGCAACATGTCAGAGTCCGCCAAGCCCCACCATCCCAACCCTCAGGGCAAGGGGGAGAAGAGCCATGGAGGCGACTTCAGCTACGTGGGCATCGACGCCATCCTGGAGCAGATGAGGCGGAAGGCCATGAAGCAAGGCTTTGAGCTCAACCTCATGGTAGTGGGTGAGTTGTGAACATAAAATTATTTCATGAAAAAACTAGTTGTGATCCCCGACCTTATGTCACAAAAGTTCACTAATGGTTGCATATACAGTAAAATGTTGAACAAATCTGTAGAATGAATGATGTACAATAGTTATGTGATCACCACTGATTAAGTGCTCACTTACAAAGTAATAGTCTCTATTTTTATAGTAGTCTTTTACTTTATCAAAAGAGACAATATCAGGGCAGCATTGTGGTGCAGGTGGAAGAGCTGCCACCTGTTAGCGAGAAGATTGCTGGATCAAATCCCGACTGGAGGGCCTTCCTGGGTGGAGTTTGCATGTCCTCTTCGTGCATGCATGGGTTTTCTCCGGGTACTCTGGTTTCAAGGTTCAAGGTTCTTTATTGTCATTCGTATCACATGTGGTACATGAGGTAGAACAAAATTGTGTACATAGGGTCCCAGTTACATCCAACAACAGCAAAAATATAAATTGTAAAATAAATGGTGACCCTGTGACCTGAAGAGGAAGAAGCGGGTCAAAGATAATGAATGGATGGACTAAATATACATCCATCCATCATCTTTACCCGCTTCTTCCTTTACACGCCATGGGGGGTCACTGTTGCCCGTGTCCAGCCATCACTGTATGAGAGGCGGGGACACCTGGACAGGTCTCCAGTCCATCACAGGGACACATGGAGACAAATGAGACAAACAACCATTCACTCTCTCACTCACACCTAGAGACAATTTAGAGTTACCGGTACCAGTCAGTCTAACATGCATGTTTTTGGTCTGTGGGAGGAAACCGGAGTACCCGGGGAAAACCCACGCAGCACAAAGCTTATTTGAAAGGAAATTTACAAATGATTTTAATTTTATTGACTAAATTAAGAATTGGATTCCTAAGCAAAACATGACTTTGTGCTTTCTAGAGAACCTTTAGTGGCATGCACAGAAATGACATGTGTCTTGGAGTTGATCACCAGGTTTGCACACATCTCAGGAAGCATTTTGGCCCATTGCTCTTTTCAGAACCTTGTTAAATTCATTGGGTTTCTTGGCTACTGCTTGGCAAGTCAATACTAAAACCCCTACTGTACGGTTGAGCTATGAAGCCTGCCTTGGTCTCTATCCATTCATCCATCCATTATTTACCCGCTTCTTCCTTCTTGGGTTACAGGGGTCACTGGTGCCCATGTCCAACAGTCATTATGTGAGAGGTGGGGGACACCCTGGACAGGTCTCCAGTCCATCACAGGGACACATGGAGACAAACAACCATTCACTCTCTCACTCACACCTAGAGACGATTTAGAGTTACCAATCAGTTTAACATTCATGTTTTTGGTCTGTGGGAGGAAACTGGAGTACTCGGAGAAAACCTACGCATGCAGGGAGAGCACATGCAAACTCCACCCAAAAAGGGTGTACGGCCGGGATTTGATCCGGCAACCTTCTTGCTGAGAGGCAACAACTCTACCAACTGCACCACCATTCCACCGTTGTCAGCATTTGATCTTCATAATCCCAAAAGTTAAAATGTGGTGCCTCTGGTGGAACATTTGACTTCGACCCACTAATGTTCTCTTGGATTTAAATTGAACGCCCGTCAGATTAATTTTGTTGTTTGAACCATTTTGAAAAAGGAAGTTGCCATCAAAGACCAACTCCTCATTAGGGGTGTCCTTGAATAGCAACAGTGTTTTCATAGGTGGTACTTATGAAATCACTTTATATACATATATCAAGGTTTCATGGAAGAATAACTGTAAAGGTTCACTCTGCCCCCCCTCCCCCAATCGCCTTCATCATTTTTGATTTCTGATTACTGATGCACAGCTTTTTGTTTTAATTTTATTTTATTTTATAGAATCTAATGAAGATTTTCTATTTCTCCATGCCTTGTTTTGATTTTCGTCAATTTATTGTTTGTGCTTTTGCTGGTGGAAACAGGTCAGCATTCTGACACTCTACTGGGACCAGCATTGTTCTTTTGAGTCATTTTAGCAAGTGTGGCTGTTCAGTCATGTTAAACAACAAAAGGCAATCTTTAATTTCCAGATTGATTAGTAAGTCTTGGCTGGCTATGATCCTGGGTCCACTGAGTGGGGTCCTTTGTTAGACCACGTTCAGTGTCCTGACAATGATCAGCGATCAAATCTTCAAACATCAAATCATGTTAATGCAACTTGAATTTGCTTTTCTGATTCAGAATCTTCATCTTCAGGCTTTGAATGTTAACGACTCACCACTGCAATGACACTGTGGTGTGTTGGTGACAACACAAACAAGTAGGGATGCACAACAGGTAGTCCCCGACTTACGAGCGAGTTCCGTTACAACGAGTTGCTCGTAACATGGAAATCTCGTAATTCGGAACGGCCGCCACGTGTCTCGTAAGTCCGGAATTTCGCTCGTAAGTTGGAACGGTTTTGCTAGCGCGACTACAAACACTCGTTTTTCATCGAAAAACTGCTTACGAGTGCATAAAAATGATCGGAAACGTGTGTCCACATGTTTAGCTAACGAACTGTGGTGAAAAAACACAGAAAAACTCGGTATTTTTTGCGTTTTTTCCAAAAATTCGCCAGCTCGTAAGTCCGGAACCTCGTAGGTCAGAGCGCTCGTAAGTCGGGGACTACCTGTATCGGTATCAGCCAATATTAGTGTTAAAGTTCAATATCGGACATCGGCCATTCCGTTAAAATAACTCACCAATATAAAAGGTGTTGTTTTTGCCAGCAGTGGCAGCACAATGCGATGTCACGTGTGCCTACCTGATCTCATGGTGGAGAGGAAAATTTGTTGATGAGGATGTCGGATTCTGAAGATATGTGGACTACGTTGAGCCTCGCTACATCATCCCCAGTCGGATACAGTATATTTTTCTGATATAACCTTACTCGAGTTACAAGCTGTCATTTCGGACGTCATTGAGAAGCTCATAGCTGATAGCACGTCTTGGGTGAGTTTTACCACAGACATTTAGACGTCTTGTTAGCCCCGTTAGCATGATTACCGGTAGTCTTACAGCACAATGGATAGACAAAAACATTGATCTTAAAAAGGATGTTCTTCATGCACAAGAGTGCAGATGATCCCACACTGCAGCTAGGAGCCTGGAACAAGCTTCCACAAGTGAGACAGCATCGCAGGTGACTAATGCTAATAAATAACATTTAACACTTATCATTTAATATAAGTTAAAGTGCTATGCATATGGTTGTTACTGAATATATGTCACCAGCTCCAGCTGTTACACAATTTTTGTAGCAAATAAGCCTAAATAAGAGGGATGAGTTTTGACAAAGGAAAGTATATAAAATATCGATATATGCATCGGTTATCGGCCAAATAAGTTTTAACATATCGAATATCGGCCAAAAATCCAATATCGTGCATCCCTACAAACAAGTGAAATGCAGTTAACTGGCACATGCTTGAGTTTTTCACCGAGCATGGTTCTGAGTGCAGTCAGACTGTGCACGCCTCTGTTTGAAGCTGACATGTATCCACTTGAAAAGCTCCGACACCTCGAGGACAAACTGAACCCGAGCAGTGATATAAAATATTGTCTGAGACTGCTGAGAGTACTCTGCAGGTAGACGATGATTGTCTAAAGAAGAACGGGGACTGAATAAAGTGATCATCATCTTACTGTATAGTTATAAAAATGGCACGTCAATAGTTGTAGCTAAATCCAAAAAGCTAAGTCTGGTCCTCTGGACATTCAAAAAACAAAACAAAACAAAGCAAAAAAAAAACTGTAGAAACGTTTCGTCTTTCGTCCGAAAGACTTCCTCAGTCTGAGAAGCTGTGTTCAGCTCAGTCTTATAAATAGCACCCTCCCACAGTGGATCAACCAGTTGGCTGATGACAGCCGAAACCAGCTGCTCACATGATCAAGGAGGACCATCAGCCTGACGATGGATCGTTAACACCCTGATGGTTGTTTGCTATTCACAGAGGGCTGAGTGATACTAGCAATAACAGCATTGTAAGTGGGGGACAGTTGAACCCGGAGGCCTCCACCTCTGTTTAATGATGGACGGTTTCTTTTCACAAAGATGGCCTCCTTTACTCCTCTCTCAAACCATTGTTCCTCTCTATCAAGGATGTGAACATCTTCATCCCTGAAAGAGTGACCGCTGGCCTGGAGATGAGTGTAGACTGCAGAGTCCTGACCTGATGATGTTGATCTTCTGTGCTGGGCCATCCTTTTGGCCAGTGGCTGTTTAGTTTCCCCGATGTAAGACTGATCACAGCCCTCCTGACACTGAACAGCATACACAATATTACTCTGTTTGTGCCGGGGGACTGGATCTTTGGGATGAACCAGTCTTTGTCGTAATGTATTTTGGGGTTTAAAAGCCACTGGGACGTTGTGTTTAGAAAATAAACGTCTCAATGTCTCTGAAACTCCCGCAACATACGGAATGACCACTGGTCTGGGTTCCTTCTTTTCACCTGATGGCTGGCTGGAGTCCTGTTTGGGTTTCTTCTCTGCTTTCAGGAAGGCCCAGTTAGGATATCCACATTTCTCTAGAGCCTGTTTTGTGTGTGATTTCTCCTTCTGTCTGGCTGCTGAGTTAGTGGGGACGCTGTCTGCTCTGTGGTACAGAGTCCTGATGACTCCTAACTTGTGCTCCAGAGGGTGATGGGAGTCAAACTGTAAATACTGGTCTGTGTGTGTGGGTTTGCGGTACACCTCAGTTTGCAAATTTCCTCTATCAGAAACTGAGACCTCACAGTCCAAGAAAGCCAACCTGCCATTTTTTACATCTTCTCGTGTGAACTTGATATATTTATCCACAGAGTTGATGTGATCAGTGAAATGTTGGACTTCCTGAGATTTAATTTTAACCCAGGTGTCGTCAACATACCTGAACCAATGACTTGGTGGTCTCCCTGAAAAGGATGTCAAAGCTCTCTTTTCTACCTCCTCCATGTACAGGTTGGCAACAATAGGAGAAACTGGAGACCCCATAGCACACCCATGTTTCTGCCTATAATATTGCTCCCCATATGTGAAGTAGGTTGACTGCAGGCACAGTTTCAAGAGTTGACACAGTTGTTCTGTGGAAAGTGTGGTCCTGTTGCTCAGAGTGGTGTCTGATTTTAACCTTAAACAGACCACCTCTACTGCTTCATCAACAGGAATGCACGTAAAGAGTGATGTGACATCAAAAGAGACCATTGTTTCATCAGTCTCCATGATGACATCCCTCACCTTATCCACAAAGTCCATGGTGTTCTGTATGTGGTGTTCTGAGCTGCCAACTAAAGGGATGAGTACAGATGCCAGATATTTGGAAACATTGTAAGTGACCGAGTTAATCATGCTAACAATTGGTCTTAAAGGTACACCCTGTTTGTGGATTTTGGGTAAACCATACAGACTTGGCGTGGCCTCCCCTGGGTACAGTCTGTGGTACAGAATATTGTCAATAGCCTTGTCCTGCTTCAAAATTTTCAGGCAATCTATCAACTTCTTCTTGTAACCACTTCCTGGATCTCTTTTCAGCGGTTCATAAGTGGTTAAGTCACTAAGGAGTGACATAACTTTCTCATGATAGTCTTTCTGGTTCAAAATCACTGTGCACCTTCCTTTGTCTGCTGGGAGAATTATGATGTTTTTGTCTTTGCTAAGAGTGGTGAGTGCATCCCTCTCTTCTCTACTGATGTTGGAAGGTGGTGGTTTGGCATTACTGAGACAGGCTGAAACTTTGACTCTGAGTTGTTCGGCTTCAAAATCTTTAATTTTGTTGTTACGGATGGCTGACTCAGTGGCTGTGATCATCTCTACCAACGGAACTCTACTTGGTGCCACTGCAAAGTTTAGTCCCCTGGCAAGAATCTCTGTCTCCGGCTGGGTGAGCTGTCTGTCAGATAAATTCTTCACCCAATTTTCTGTCTCCCTGGCATGTAGCTGTGTAGTGGAGTGTTGTCCTACACTGAATGTGTTGTTATTAGAATTGTGATGGTGTTGACGAGTTATCAGTAAGTTAAATTTGTTTTGTTGTCGAGTCTTGGACTTGACATGCTGTGCTAAGCGTGCCTGATCTGTACAGTCCATCACTTGCTGAAGTGTGGTCTGGTCTAGGAACGTTGTTAGTTTTTGTTTAATGTGCTCTTCTTTGGCCTTCAAGGTCTCAATAGTAAAATTGGTCTGTCTCACCCGTTCATTCAGCAGCTGCGTCTGTGCCT
>JBBPBX010075512.1:0-14701 GCA_038048925.1 Garcialebias charrua | reverse complement strand
AACACCTCACCAGGGAGGCGTCCAGGAGGCATCCTAACCAGATGCCCGAGCCACCTCAACTGGCTCCTCTCGATGTGGAGAAGCAGCGGCTCTACTCCGAGTCCCTCCCGGATGACTGAGCTTCTCACCCTATCTCTAAGGGAGAGCCCAGACACCCTGCGGAGAAAACTCATTTCAGCCACTTGTATCCGTGATCTCGTTCTTTCGGTCACAACCCAAAGCTCATGACCATAGATGAGGGTAGAAACGTGGATCAACTGGTAAATCGAGAGCTTCGGCTTTTGACTCAGATTTCTCTTAACCACAACAGACAACACCCGCTTCACTGCCAATGCCACACCTATCCACCTATCGATTGCTCGCTCCATTTCCCCCCATTCATGAACAATACCCATTTGTCTCAATATGTCTCTGTGATGGACTTGCGACCTGTCCTGGGTGTACCCCACCTCTTGCACAGTGATGGCTGGAGATGGGCACCAGTGACCCCCCCAGCAACCCATAATAGAAGAAGCAGGTAAAATATAATGGATGGATGGATGTGCTCAAAAATAGGCCTTTAGTCGATCGACATGCAAAAAGCGGAGAGGCCCACCTTTGGCTCGGTGGTCCTCCTCTTTGGGACACTGTCCTCCCTCCCACCATCGTCTCTTCAGGATCTCCAATCTGTTGCTCTCCTGCATCTGTAAGATCCCTAGCGTGATTTCATCTCTATATGGAGAACCTGAAGGGAGAGAAGAGCAGAGTAATGCACCATCTCATGCTGAAATGACTTCTCACTGCTTTTACTACCATGTGCTCACATCCCTGCAGTCAGCTGGATGTCACACTGGAATATTTGTGCTCCTTCAGTTGTCTCAATATTAGAAGTTCTCTACCTGTCTGATATGTCTTGACGTGGGTAATCGTTGCAATCTAAACTGAGGATGTGTTTTGTGAAAACTAATCTATTCTCACGAGCAAATCTACTAACAAATATAAGCTAATGTACTTACATGTCTGTGTACCAGTAAATGGCTAAAACAAACTGAGCATGCGTGAAAAGGACCTTTAAATAAATCTTCCTTTTCTAAATTGCTATTTTTTCATCCATTCAACCTTTATTTAAACAGATAAGTCACATTGAGCCTTGAAGACTCATTTACAAGTGAGATCTGTTGGACAGACATTAAAAGTGTTGAAAAATGACATAGGGTTTGGAGACAAAAAAAATTCCTAACAAATTTTTGACCTCTGCTCTAAGGTCAAAAATGTGGTAATGAGAAAAAATCTTGCACATAATGACGCCGACATTACACAGAGGGGGGTGGGGGGACTCAAAGGTGGTGAGTAGCCAGCCCGCAGAGGCACTGCAGAGTTCAGATAAAACCACTCAGTTCATTAACAGTAGTTCCCTCTGGAGAGATCTGCCGAGGACGGCCAGAGGCGAATCCAGAGTCCTGAAATGATGACAGAATGTTTATTCAGCTGGGCTCCTCTGAAAAGTCTGTGGAATTCCTCAGTAGGAGGTTTGGGAGGGTGAGAGCATCAGGTTTACAAAACTTCTACAGGCGTGTTGAGATAAGACGGGCCTATCAAGGCCAGTCAGTGAGCCGAATTTCAGATAAACATGATTGTTTTGGGAACAGGCAGAACTTTAATGACATCTACCTTCAGTCTGTGTTGGTCCACTCGCTTCCGAAATGTTCAAATTAAAATGACCATACCAATGGAACGTGCCTGAGAAAATCCCCAAGATCTAATCCATTCAGCCAAAAGTCTGGGTTCTCGAGACATGAACCAAGCCATCATGTAAGGAAGGCAGCCTGACCAGGTCCAGATTTGCTGCCGACATCTTCCTTGTGTGCTGATAGACTAGGAACCAGCCAAATCCAAAAAGCAGGAACCAGTTATCATACATTCAATTAAATATGTGTCCTTAAGATCCACAGATGACAGCAGAGACAGACATGTCATCAAGTCTTCCAAGTCGATGAGATATCCAGCTGTGTGCATGACAACAGGGCAAATCGGCCAACTGTGTTTTAAAGTGCTTTATAAATAAAGTTGTATTGTATTGTATTGTAAATTGGCTCGCCTACAGCCTGTCTTCTCTTTGAAGAAATGTTATCAGTTGTGTTGAGGGAGCAACTGACCAAATTGAAGTCCATAGTTATGATTCAGAAGATTTTGTAGAAGAGAGGCTCTGAGACAGTTTCACAGACAAAACAAATCAAAAGCCAAGCGGAGACCAAGAGGAGACGTCTGTACTTGAGAAGAGCAAGTGTTGAAGTGAAAAAACTGATGTGAAAATTATAATCAAAGTCAAAGTCAACTTTATTGTCAGAACTGCAATATGTACAGGACATACACAGCATTGAAATTGTGTTTCTATCAGTCCCTCGGTGCAACAGTAACCATCTAAACACTAAACACTAAAACATTTAATAAACATAAGCATAAAATAGTAAAAGTGTAACACTGTCCTGAGTTTTTTCATAGTAGTATAAAAGTATGAAAATTTACACCAACACTGAAACACCAAACACCCCTAAAACACCAAACACCCAATGAACTAGTAATCTAGTGTAAGACTAACAAGAAGATCTCAACTTTTGTTCTGTTTTTACCTTAGTAATTTGACCCCATATTTCAACGTCCCATATTGCCAGAGGTCATGAACAACAGCAGTTTTCTAAACTGGTGCCATTAAATGTGACAATAAACACTATTTCTGGACTAAACCACATACGACACGCATTATCTACCTTACATCTACCTTATAATGTTTTGCTACTTTGATACTTTGTTTAGTAAAAAAAATCTGTATTTCTCTCTTATGTTTGTCTATTGTTGATTGTTTAAGGTAACTCTGCTGTTGCTGTTGTCATCATTCTTTAGTTTGTAGACAGGTCCCTCTTGTAAATGAGTCCTCGACGCTCAATGAGATTAACCTGACTAAATAAAGGTTGAATGAATGAATGTGCAAACAGGGTTTATATTTGTGTGTATAAATGAAGCAAACTTCTTCTCTTTAACAAACTTGTAGAGTTCTTTCCATAATCTTAATTATGGGTTTTTAGTTCCTTCATGTACATGGGTCATTTCTGAGGAGGATCATAGTCTTTAAATTAAACTTTAAATTACGGATTATTTTAGCTGATTTGAAGAGGATCACAACTTCAATCTCTCTATGGAGCAGAGGCTCCTTGAACTAAATGATTGTGGTTGTCAGATCCACACAAACCTTTGGTTAGATTGAAATCTGTAATGTTTTCAGTTCATAGCCTTGCCCACTTCTCCGCTGCCTACAGAGCAGAGATCGACATGCTGCAGGAGGGAGCTTCTCCCTGTACTTGTGGGCAGCAGGTGCTAAATAATTTAAAATAATGCATTTTAAATAAATAAATAACAAATTATGCAGAACACGCGGCTCATCCATTAATCAGCCAATTGCATGTCATGTCCAATCTTACTTTTGAAAAACTGCGAAAGAGCGAGTCCGGGAAAATCAAACTGAAGTAGCGAGAGACTACTGTATTTCCAACCAGAGTTCCTGTTAAAGGAAAATGTAGTTTCTTGAACAGTTAAACTTCTTTCACCTTTTTGTTTGGTCTCAATATTAACATGTTAAGCACACAATCTCCAAGGACTCTTATATTAAAAAAAGAAAATGTCTAGGGAGAACAACACAGACACAAGATGGAGATGTTTTGGACAATGCAGATAAAAAAAGTGATCAGTTTGCATGGGAATAAAACATTATCAATTACCCTAATTAACATACTTTTCTCAGTATAAATTAGCATGCCCTTCTACCTATATAGCAAAATGACTTATTTATGTTACTTTCCCACATTTATAACCCAATTTTTGGCTGAGATCTGATGATTTTATTCATTCTGACATGGAAAATGTTGAACACCACCATTTTCAGCCACTAGAGGGTGCTTGACTAATATGACAAGCCAAATGACTCATTAATAGGTAAAAGTGACTATTAGTGAGACACTTGGCTTGCCATACAAGCCACCTTCGTCTCACTCTAGAACTCCTGGAGCAAACGTTAAATTAGCTGCATTTCACCACACCGCTGAGGCGAAATGCAGCTGATTTGACCATTAAAGTGCATTTATTAAGGAAAATTCCAACTGAGACACACCTTTACTATAATAATGTAAAGCAAACAAATAATTGTTTTAGGTGGGTATCTTGGTAAATCTCAAAGAAATGCACAGAGTCCTCCCTCTGCGTGCTTCCGCCTTCGCAAATCTGCTTTTGAAATGCAGCTGATTTGACCAATATACAGGTAGTCCCCGATTTACGAGCGCTCTGATCTACGAGGTTCCAGACTTACGAGCTGGCGAATTATTGGAAAAAACGCAAAAAATACTGAGTTTTCCTGTGTTTTTTCACCACAGTTCGTTAGCTAAACATGTGGACACACGTTTCCGATCATTTTTATGCACTCATAAGCAGTTTTTCGATGAAAAACGAGTGTTTGTAGTCGCGCTAGCAAAACCGTTCCAATTTACGAGCGAATTTCCGGACTTACGAGAAGCGTGGCGGCCGTTCCAAATTACGAGATTTCCGGTTTACGAGCGCCTCGTTGTAACGGATCTCGCTCGTAAATCGGGGACTACCTGTAGTGCATTTATTAAGGAAAAGTTAGACTGAGACACACCTTTCCTATAATTCTGAGCAAACAAATAAGTGTTTTTAATTGTTAATCTTGTTTAATTTGTGTTAAAGTCCTCCCTTGCATGCTCCTGCGGCCACCATATTTGGCAGCCAATCGCTTTTTGGCACAACACCAGTTCACGTTTCCGGGTTGTCAGTGGTGACACATAATAGATGTGACTTATACGGCGAAGCATTTATGTTTTTTCCACTTTATTAGATATATTTGGACTGATGTGACTTATACGGCAGTGCAACGTGTACAGCAGAGAGTATGGTAAACAAGAAAAGGTCTTGATTAGGCCCAGTGATGGTTTGGATCAAATGAAAATTATATTAGTCTGCCACATGTTATTAGTGTTTTGTCCTCAACATCTGTAACCTATAATGCCTCTGTACTTGCTTCACTCTGGCAATTCATCTTCTTTCCAGTTTTATAAAAGCAGCACAGACGGACGCAAAATGATCGACAGGAACACACACCGCTTCTATTTCAAGACAAATGAAAACTGAACACAAAATCATTTTTACTTTGACCGAGAAAATGTTTCACAATTTAAAATACAAAAGTATTCATTTGACAAGCCCCAGACACTCGTTATCCATAGCATAACGGATGAATGCATTTTTTAAATAACAGTTTTCCATTAGAGCTAAATATCTTTTCTAGCAAAGTGTCAAAAAACAGATTAACGCAGGTAAAATTTGCTGCCTGATAATAAACGGAACCTGTTTAAGAAGTCTGCATTTTCCTCCTCGTCCATGTTTTAATTAACCTTTTTTGGTCACATTAAAGGCCCATTTTTCCTTTTTTAAAAAAAATAGAATACCTTAAATTCTGGTTAAATTTTTTTCCACAACCAGATATTTTTTTAAAGGTGGATGTGTGTGTTGGGGGAGTGGGAGAGGCAAGACTACAAAAGTGGCTTGCATGATTTGTTTCAAAACACATTTTATTTTAATATGTAAATTCTAAACAAAGTACACTACTGAACAATAAAACATGTTGAATTATGTTTTCATGATTTAATTAGTCTAATAACTCATTTTTGCAGACATTTTGCAGAGCTTCACTATTTGATTTCTTTGTTCACCGCCTATTTGTAACATTTTTTAAGTTGGGGAAAAATGAAATAAAAATTAAGTCTGGTCCTCTGGACATTCAAAAATACAAAACAGAGAACCACACTTAACTTTTTTAGATATTTCTACCTGGATTATTGAGCATGCATCAGGATATTGGGAGAAAAAAAAAGGTTTGTCATGAACAAAAATGTAGAGAAACAAAATGCAAACACGCAAATTTGAAATAGCAGGGGCTCCATTAAGGGTGAAAAGGGCGGAAGATGACCCATTTTATAAACTTCCTGCTAACTGACAGCTAATTAACCTTAGCAACACAAAGTGCTGCAAAATGTTTCTTTTATTTATTTATTTTTTTACAAATTGTGCTGGTCACTGAGTGTCACCTCCAACATATCCTCTTAACATTAATAAATCACATAAGATTTTTTTTTATTTATTTTTGCATACAAGGCCTCATATAATAGGGTTTTTTTTTTCAAATAAATCTAGTTTTGTCTATTAAAATGAATTTAAGTGGAGAGGACCCATTTGAATGAGTTGAATGTTGACTGCACTAGTGTTAAGTGTTAAGTTAGGATCTGAAGTATCATAAGTCAGTTCTCTATGAATAATGCAGCATTTTCAAATAGCCAAACCATGACAACAGCATAACAGAACTCCTGAATTTTTTTTAAATTTTATTATAGCCATTTGTTTTGTTTTGTAACTCCCAAGATTAACATTAACCCATCTGTCCAACCCTGTGGAAACTTTCTGGAAGTGTCTTTGTGACAGAGGGACAAAGACAGCAAAACTTCACTTAAGAAGAGCCCCCAAATAACAGGGCTTAAAATAGGATCAACAAAACCAGCTAAACTATATGGAGGGAGATAATGATTAAATGAAGGCAGGTGTGATAATTGGTAATCATGATCAGCAGGGACAGGAGAGGAGAAAACAAGATCAGCAGGAACAAACCAAAATAACATAATTTACCGTGGCAGTTCTCTAGCCCGTGTTTTGAAATCTGGAATCCCTTGACTAGATTTTGCACTTTCTGCAGTCATAATTGCTGCTCTCCAGCTGAATGTTCCTTCATGATTCTCTGACTTTATGGGGCTCTATGATAAGCTATTTGAGGCAAACATCTTTGCCATCATAGTTACACTGATCCTTATAATAAAGGAAGCATTCAAAGTTAGAGTATAAAAACAAAATGGGTTCTCTCTTTGCTCCAAAGTAGATGCTTACTGGTTGCTATTAGAGCCATAAACGTGAGATGACTTCCATCGGGGGCACAGACAGAGGTGCTTTTATTTCTATCGCTTATCATGCAGGTTGACTGACAGTCCAGACTCATGAAAAAAAAAGTTTGCTATCAATTGTTGCCCAACATACCTTTGATGTGTCAGCCATATGTATCTCATTACAGATGCTAATTTATGCAGTAATACTTATCATCAGATACAAGACTGAGACAGATGACGAGGTCAGGCCAGACACAGGCAGAACAGATCAAAGTCTAATTGGAATCAGCATGGATTTAATTTGCCAAGAACAGCAGCTGCACAAATAAATTGGCCTGATTAACAGCACAACAGACGTGACACACAAGGTTTTAATAAAAAAAAGCCTTGACGCGGTAGAACAATATATAACAGCAGACTAATTTAACATTACATCTGACAAGTTTACCCACAGTTCCAGTAGAAGTTTTACGTTTTTCTTGAAAGCCATCAGAAAAAAAACAAAACTTTTACAACTTTTTAAAAGTTTACCAAGCAAAAATAAATAAATAAAATATGCATTTGTCATTTAATTAAGTGCATAAAACACCCCCCAAAAATGTAAATGCGACAACAATCAGCATTTTAAAGTTGATAATAATTTGAGAAACGTGCTTACTTGAGCACCCAGACTCAATTGCTTTGTGAACTGAACAAATTGGATGTGATTTGTGAGATTCACAGGCCACTTATCGCCCCTAGGGTTCTCTGTCAAGATGGATCAGATATCAGGGAATATTATCAGGCGCGGACCAGCAGTGTGCCCACTTAATTTGGATGTTTGTGATTTGTGATTACCATATTTTCCGGTGTATAGGTCGCACCTTTTTATGGGTTTTTTCAAGGCCTGCGACCTATACTCAGGTGCGACCTATATATGGCTTGTTATCACTTTCGGCGAAACAATTTTTTAAATCCAGCTCATTTCACAATTACGTTCATTTATTAAGGAAAAGTTCAGCTCAGACACATATTTGCTATAATTTTTATCAAACAAATAATTGTTTTTAAGTGTTAATCTTCTTAAAAGCCTTGCTGTGCGCTCCTGTGGCAGACATTTGCAGCAGAGCTAAACGTAGGTGTGACCTATCTAGGGATTTTTCCAATATATTGGTGATAATTGGACAATGCGACCTATACACAGGTGCAACCTATACACCAGAAAATACAGTACCAGCAAAGACTCAAGGCAGACATAAATCAATAACATTCAGCCTGTTCCAAAAACAAATGTTTATCTGAATTTGGCTCCCCGGCTGGCCTTGACATGCTACCTTATCTCAATTCACCTGGGGGCCCTGTAAATTTGATGCTCTGCCCCCACTCCTCTCACCGAGGAAGTCTGCAGACCTATCAGAGGGTCCCGGCTGAATAAACATTGTGTCATGATTCCAGGACTCTTGGATTCTCTCTCGTGCTGTCCTAGGTCAGCCTTGGCACCCCTCAAAGTGTTTACAGATCTCACCATGATATCATTATTGATTTTACTTGATTTTATCACTTGTTTTATTTTATTTATTTTTTAAGCAAGCCTAATCTGCATCCACATGATTTTATCTTTGATCTTAGTCGATATTATTATTGATTTTATTTGATTTTATCACTTGTTTTATTTTGATCTTTGCTTTATTACACTTTGTAGCACTTTGAGATTTTTATTAATGAAAAGTGCATTATAAATGGAATTCATTATTATTATCACCAGAGGGAACTGACTGATTATACCATTCTTGTCAGAACTCCTACAGTGCCTCTGGAGTGTCCTTGGACACGCTCACTGCTCTTGTCATCTCCACTCACCTGTGGTGATGTTTTTTTTTTCAATATCTTCAATATCAGGCTCTATCTCCTTGGCTAAGGAGTGAGAGTTCGATAGGAATTTTTTGGTGCCTCTAAATCCCATACATGTGTCACTTTCATTACTTTTTGTCTGTCTAAAAAGGTCTCACTTGTAAATGAGTCTTCTAGGCTCAATGGGATTTATCTGTGTAAATAAAGGTTGAATGAATGAACTTGCTTTCTCACTCAAACGTGTTCAAACTTTTTCAAATGGAAGAACAAGTCATTGTAAATTAAGCAAAATTATAAAAAAAAACTAAACAACTGGACTTATATTATTATATATACAAAGGTAGAAGTACTGTTGTTTTATTTTTAATTTTCTACTTTTTGGGGATTGTTCACAGAGGTTGATAGCTCACAGGAGGACCACAGGGTCTCTGATAACTGACATCAAATTTGAGAAACAGCACAGACAAAGTACTCCAGGTTGCATGACTGGTATGCTCAAAGCGTGGATACACTTGTGCCATCAGGCTGTGGAAAGCATATGTGGAGTGATAATTGCATGACTTCTAATTAACCAGTCTCCTGAACCAGAAGTGCAAGCTGCGCTTGAGGAACAAGTGGCTTGAAAGTCAAATGTGCTTCTAACCTGCAGAGCCACACAAGGAGCAAGTGGGGAGTACCGTACTTGTCTAGTTCTTCTAGTTATGTGGCTGGTACAATGCCTGCATGCTATTTGTGTGTTTTATTGCCATTGTAAAGGCTGTAGATGTGAATATGACTTGGTTCAGGCATTCACAAGAAGTACAGCTTCCATCCCTATTGTATGTTCCAACTTTTTGACAATACATGTACTTGTATAATTATTGTGGGCAGGACTAAAAGCCTCCATGGTCAATATGCCCCCTTCTACAATACCAAACTATTCTCAAAAGACTACCCTTAGGAGCACTTACACTGGCTTGTGACTGACTTTAGTCTTAAATTCAAGAAAACACTTGAGTTATGGATTTTTATACTCATTACATTTGCATTGTATACATGTAGGGACTGGGTAACACATTTTGTTTGCAACACAATTTATACAATGTGTTGCAACTGACCACATGTTACAACATGATCCGTCTTTGCCATAGCTATAGATTTCTACCTAAATGACCATTTTATGAAAACATGACGTAATGTAAACTCTTTTACTTATTTTACCGGGAACAAAGGATATTTCAACAGATATGTGTCATGGTTAATCACATACCTGTACTTCATACTGTACAGTTTGGTTGATGACTGAAATATTTCCAGATTTGGCTTTGTGTGGGCTGCTGAGGTGCTCCATTGAATGTGACATGATTACTAACGTCCAAATTCAGACAACGTACCACTGAAACTCACCCAGAGGCATGCCAATGCCATATCCCTTTGTGTCGAGAAGTCCTCCGATCTGTGTGAGGTTGCAGTTGAGGCTGCGGTAATACTCATTCATGGTGCTCTCCATCAGGAAAGCATACTTGGAGTTAATAACGCGAGCAATGCCTTCTTCTGTGCTCTTTACAAATACACTGGGCTGCTTGGACTTCATGTAGTTCCACATCCGCTGGTACGTCTGATACCGGGAGTTCTACAGGAGGAATGAGAGAGGCTGCTAAAAGTTCTCAGCCCAGGCATGTCTTATAAAAAATATTACATGCACACATTAATAAGATAACATACATACCAAAACGTGCAAAAAAAATTAGGGATGCACAAATCCACATTTCGTACTTCCGATCCGATATTTAAATCTTGGTATCGACCGATAGCGATACTTTTCCGATCCGATACCATTCAGGTATAAGAGGCTGTAATAATGAATTTTTTGAACTGTGATTATTCTGTGAATTCTGTCATAACATTGTGTGAGTTGAACCCATTGAAGACACTCTGTGCCTCACAACAGGAAACACCTAAATTTTAACAACACACAGGAGGCAGGTCTATATCACAGACATCCTTCTCACTCATGGTGCAGCTGGAAAACTAAAAAACGCTAAGCATTATGGGAAAGACAACACAGTCCACTCCCCTTAACCACTACGGGAGTGGATTTTGTTGTCTTTCCCATAATGCTTAGCGGTATTTTAGTCTAAAATACCGCTAAGCATCAGTATTAGTAGCATTTTAGTCTAAAATACCGCTAAGCATTATGGGAAAGACAACAAAATTTACTCCCATAGTGGTTAAGGGGAGTGGACTGTGTTGTCTTTCCCATAATGCTTAGCGTTTTTTTAGTTTTCCAGCTGCACCATGAGTGAGAAGGATGTCTGTGATATAGACCTGCCTCTTGTTTGCTAGTAAGGTTTGGGTGTTTCCTACTGTGAGGCCTAGAGTGTTTTCATTGTGTTTAACTCACACAATGTTAAGATGACAGTCACAGAATATGGTGGAACTCATGTGCTCTTTGAAGCCGGATCGGAAATATCGGCAGGTTGGATCATAAAATCCGATACTTAAATTATGCTGGTATCGGAAGCCGATACTGGATCGGATCGGCCCCATCCCTAAAAAAAAATCAATGGCAGTACTGTAATAAACATTTACCGTACTGTAGTATTTCCCCAGGTACTTCATGATCTCAAGTAGGATTTGTGTGTAGAATTTACCAGTATGTTAATTTTATTTTTGTAATTTCAGTTAAGTAGGTGCTTAGCACTGTTCTCGCCAGCAATTACCGGTAGTCTGTTCGTCTTAGGCTAGTTTGCGTTCATTCTGTAAGTGGAATGGTTATTTACCATAGTAGATTACCGGTAACCATGAGTCAGAGTGCCAAGCATCATGAAGTACTGTGAGAATCAGGAGGCTGTGTGTGTTGAAGGCAAATCAATGTCTATATGAAACGCCATCTGGTGGTTCATTCTTGCACTACAATAAGAGCTGTACATTCCACCTGGAGCTTTGAACAGTTTATAACATGAATTTGTGGACTTGACTAAAACATGGCGCGTCTTATTTGTGTACAGATTTTGTTTTGTTTTAATTTTAGTATGCATGGCTTACAGTCAGGTGCAGTCGACAGGCCGGCAATTATGGTACTAGTTATGATAATAATTACATACAGTTTAAATAATGGTTTTATGCACTGAGAAAATATCCTATACAAATAATGTAAATATCTACAAAAATGTAACAAAGTGTTGATTTTTTAATCAATAAATTTACAATTTCAAAGGTTTTGAGAAATCAGCTGGAGAGATACATTTAGTTATTTTATTCACTTTTTTTATGAACTCTTGTTGTATGATCAAATTTAAACCATTTCAGGAGAAGGAGGTACAACAAGATGGAATCATTACTGAAGCCTCGCTGCTAATAGGAGAGTTATTCTTCTTCTTCTTTCAGCTGCTCCCTTCTTCGGGGGTCGCAACAGCAAACTGTGCAAAATTGCTACTGATTTGTTCTTTGCACATCAACTTGGCGTCTGACTAAAAAATAAAATATTAAATTAAAAGTGCTCTTCCAGTCTCACCATGAAGAAGGTCATGGTGGATCCTCCATGAATGGTGCCGTACTGGATGTTGGTCTGGTCGGCCAGATCGTCAGCAGACTCGATGGGCATCTCCATTCTCTGGACAGTTAGAAACGCCGCCAGGTTGGCTGTGTAGGACGAGATGATGATGAGCGTGAAGGCCCACCTGAAGAGAAGAAAGGAAAATGCTTTAGCTGTCAGTTACCTCTCAGCAAAGCTCACCTCGTATTTTATCACCTCCCTGCTTTCATCAAGAGTTAGAGAGGAAAGCAGGGAGACAGACGAGGGGCACCGCGGGAAACGCCAGGAATGTTAGGTGAAAATCATCAACCTAGAGTTGAACCCGGACGGCAGCAGAGATGAGCAGGATGCCTCCACTGCAAGGGGAAATTAAATCTGAATGAAAGTTGTGAGCAGCAATATTAAAGGAGGGAGGTTTACTTTTTCAAAAGGAATTGCAGAGAAAAGAAAAGAAAAGAGGAAGCAAATGCAGCCCCGACAAAGGTGGATAACAGTACGAGTTTTAATAAAATTATCCACCATAAAAATGCATTTTAAAGGTTACACTGGATTATAGTAATTAATAAACTAAAATTATCATATAAACGGTTGGAAGATGCAATTATCTTTTAGTGTAACGCATGCATCTGTGAATGTTTGCAACAGAACAGACAGCAGAGCATATTATGTGCACATCATTTTAAATGGAAGTAAAAGCAAAGCGGACTTCTGAAATAATGTTTGCTGCAGCTCAAGGGAACAAATGCGTGATTTTTTTTTGCATACAGTTTGTAATTTATATGCTTTTTAAAGCCATTTAAGGGTATAAAATATTAATTCATGACCTTATACACCTTTCTTCTGCGCTTATTGTTTTATTTTCTGCTAAGAAATGTTACTCATCACCTGACACTGTTATCAGGGAGATATGAAAGATGTCTCCATCTCTTTGAGAAAGGCAGTGCGGCATGATTTGTGCCAGTTTATGATGAGGGGATTCACTGAAATGTCCGACGGATGTGATAAACTAATGTAGGTTCAAAACTTGTCAATCAAAATATTATGTCTTGTTACAAATCTCACAAATCAGAAAATTTATTTATGTCAGCTTTGTGGCATGATACATATTTTAAATTATTGTAAAACAAACATATCTGGTTTGAAAAACATAAATTTGTGCTTTCTAAAACTCTAAAAGATTGTATTTCAATATGTTTACAGCTTTAGTATATTTTGTGATGAATGCTGAACATTTGATTGTTATACTGGATCTTCTGTAAACATTTCAGACAAGTGGCAATACAAAACACCTATTTTCCCGAACTTTAACCTTTTGTTTCCTGAATCCCAGAATAAACTGAATTCTTGCTGCTTACTATGATGCAGTATGACAATTTATTTGTCTAAAAATGTAACTGCAAGTTTTCATTTCACATTAACACACTGCAACGTAGATGATGCCCGACTTGAACATAATACAGGACCAGTTCATGGTGGAGAAATTGGTGATGTAGAGTAGAATTACAGGTAGTCCCCGACTTACGAGTGCTCTTACATACGAGGTTCCGGACTTACGAGCTGGCGAATTTTTGGAAAAAACGCAAAAAATACCGAGTTTTTCTGTGTTTTTTCACCACAGTTCGTTAGCTAAACATGTGGACACACGTTTCCGATCATTTTTATGCACTCATAAGCAGTTTTTCGATGAAAAACGAGTGTTTGTAGTCGCGCTAGCAAAACCGTTCCAACTTACGAGCGAAAATCCGGACTTACGAGAACATGTGCTTCGTGTTCCGACGTACGAATTTCCGGTTTACGAGCAACTCATAAGTACGGAACTCGCTCGTAAGTCGGGGACTACCTGTATAAATTAAGTTGTTTGGATGGAGACATGTCATGAATCACTAAATACATTTAGTTTAAACTTTCAGACTAATCACTGGGTTGTGTCTAAAAATATTACTTTATAGACTGAACCCAATTCAAGATGAGCACCACAGCCAACTGACATTAGAAAACAAAATGTGCTTTCCCTCAACCGGCTTTATCAGTATTGTTCAGTTGTAGATTTTTTTTCCCCCCTGAGCTGAACAAGTTGTGTGACATCTTTAAACCTTTACATGAACTGTTGGTCAACTCTGTATTATAGCAAAATATATCATAAACCAGTTTACAGAGCTCAATGAAACTCTTAGAAAATAATAAGTTGATGTATATCTACAACTATTTATGGACTCAACCTAAATCAGGAGGCTCAGAGCTAATCCAGATTAACCAACACAAACAAAGAGCTTTACTTGGGGAATTTTACAGCGATTGAGATACAATTTGGGATTGTAGTAGCTGACAGGTATTCACAACACATAATTCAAGTCATCATTGGCACCAGAAGCATTTGTAATGT
>JBBPBX010075511.1:0-17326 GCA_038048925.1 Garcialebias charrua | reverse complement strand
CTGTTTCATGTTGCTGCTGATCTGTTTCATGTTGCTGTTGATCTGTTTCATGTTGCTGCTGATCTGTTTCATGTTGCTGCTGATCTGTTTCATGTTGCTGCTGATCTGTTTCATGTTGCTGCTGATCTGTTTCATGTTGCTGCTGATCTGTTTCATGTTGCTGCTGATCTGTTTCATGTTGCTGCTGATCTGTTTCATGTTGCTGCTGATCTGTTTCATGTTGCTGCTGATCTGTTTCATGTTGCTGCTGATCTGTTTCATGTTGCTGCTGATCTGTTTCATGTTGCTGCTGATCTGTTTCATGTTGCTGCTGATCTGTTTCATGTTGCTGCTGATCTGTTTCATGTTGCTGCTGATCTGTTTCATGTTGCTGCTGATCTGTTTCATGTTGCTGCTGATCTGTTTCATGTTGCTGCTGATCTGTTTCATGTTGCTGCTGATCTGTTTCATGTTGCTGCTGATCTGTTTCATGTTGCTGCTGATCTGTTTCATGTTGCTGCTGATCTGTTTCATGTTGCTGCTGATCTGTTTCATGTTGCTGCTGATCTGTTTCATGTTGCTGCTGATCTGTTTCATGTTGCTGCTGATCTGTTTCATGTTGCTGCTGATCTGTTTCATGTTGCTGCTGATCTGTTTCATGTTGCTGCTGATCTGTTTCATGTTGCTGATCTGTTTCATGTTGCTGCTGATCTGTTTCATGTTGCTGCTGATCTGTTTCATGTTGCTGCTGATCTGTTTCATGTTGCTGCTGATCTGTTTCATGTTGCTGCTGATCTGTTTCATGTTGCTGCTGATCTGTTTCATGTTGCTGCTGATCTGTTTCATGTTGCTGCTGATCTGTTTCATGTTGCTGCTGATCTGTTTCATGTTGCTGCTGATCTGTTTCATGTTGCTGCTGATCTGTTTCATGTTGCTGCTGATCTGTTTCATGTTGCTGCTGATCTGTTTCATGTTGCTGCTGATCTGTTTCATGTTGCTGCTGATCTGTTTCATGTTGCTGCTGATCTGTTTCATGTTGCTGCTGATCTGTTTCATGTTGCTGCTGATCTGTTTCATGTTGCTGCTGATCTGTTTCATGTTGCTGCTGATCTGTTTCATGTTGCTGCTGATCTGTTTCATGTTGCTGCTGATCTGTTTCATGTTGCTGCTGATCTGTTTCATGTTGCTGCTGATCTGTTTCATGTTGCTGCTGATCTGTTTCATGTTGCTGCTGATCTGTTTCATGTTGCTGCTGATCTGTTTCATGTTGCTGCTGATCTGTTTCATGTTGCTGCTGATCTGTTTCATGTTGCTGCTGATCTGTTTCATGTTGCTGCTGATCTGTTTCATGTTGCTGCTGATCTGTTTCATGTTGCTGCTGATCTGTTTCATGTTGCTGCTGATCTGTTTCATGTTGCTGCTGATCTGTTTCATGTTGCTGCTGATCTGTTTCATGTTGCTGCTGATCTGTTTCATGTTGCTGCTGATCTGTTTCATGTTGCTGCTGATCTGTTTCATGTTGCTGATCTGTTTCATGTTGCTGATCTGTTTCATGTTGCTGCTGATCTGTTTCATGTTGCTGATCTGTTTCATGTTGCTGCTGATCTGTTTCATGTTGCTGCTGATCTGTTTCATGTTGCTGCTGTTCTGTTTCTTTTTGCTGCTGATCTGTTTCATGTTGCTGCTGATCTGTTTCATGTTGCTGCTGATCTGTTTCATGTTGCTGCTGATCTGTTTCATGTTGCTGCTGATCTGTTTCATGTTGCTGCTGATCTGTTTCATGTTGCTGCTGATCTGTTTCATGTTGCTGCTGATCTGTTTCATGTTGCTGCTGATCTGTTTCATGTTGCTGCTGATCTGTTTCATGTTGCTGATCTGTTCATTTCTGATCTGTTTCATGTTGCTGCTGATCTGTTTCATGTTGCTGCTGATCTGTTTCATGTTGCTGCTGATCTGTTTCATGTTGCTGCTGATCTGTTTCATGTTGCTGCTGATCTGTTTCATGTTGCTGCTGATCTGTTTCATGTTGCTGCTGATCTGTTTCATGTTGCTGCTGATCTGTTTCATGTTGCTGCTGATCTGTTTCATGTTGCTGCTGATCTGTTTCATGTTGCTGCTGATCTGTTTCATGTTGCTGCTGATCTGTTTCATGTTGCTGCTGATCTGTTTCATGTTGCTGCTGATCTGTTTCATGTTGCTGCTGATCTGTTTCATGTTGCTGCTGATCTGTTTCATGTTGCTGCTGATCTGTTTCATGTTGCTGCTGATCTGTTTCATGTTGCTGCTGATCTGTTTCATGTTGCTGCTGATCTGTTTCATGTTGCTGCTGATCTGTTTCATGTTGCTGCTGATCTGTTTCATGTTGCTGCTGATCTGTTTCATGTTGCTGCTGATCTGTTTCATGTTGCTGCTGATCTGTTTCATGTTGCTGCTGATCTGTTTCATGTTGCTGCTGATCTGTTTCATGTTGCTGCTGATCTGTTTCATGTTGCTGCTGATCTGTTTCATGTTGCTGCTGATCTGTTTCATGTTGCTGCTGATCTGTTTCATGTTGCTGCTGATCTGTTTCATGTTGATGCTGATCTGTTTCATGTTGATGCTGATCTGTTTCATGTTGATGCTGATCTGTTTCATGTTGATGCTGATCTGTTTCATGTTGATGCTGATCTGTTTCATGTTGCTGCTGATCTGTTTCATGTTGATGCTGATCTGTTTCATGTTGATGCTGATCTGTTTCATGTTGATGCTGATCTGTTTCATGTTGATGCTGATCTGTTTCATGTTGATGCTGATCTGTTTCATGTTGATGTGTTCATTCGTGCTCATCTGCTCACACAGACTCATGTTGGTGCTGCTGTTCGACATAATGATTGTATGTTGTTAGTGCTTAGTTCATTTTCAGTTGATATTTTTCTTAGTTCTTATCTTAGATGTTATCACAGTTTCTATTTTACATTTTATTGTTGGATGTAACTTGGACTCCTGGCAAGAACCAATGCAGACATGTTCCTGTTTTTAGTTTTCTACATTTGCTGTATAATTTAGCTGTTTTGCTACTTTTCAACATGTTTTTTAAACCTGTTTAAAAAAACATCTGTACGCCTCTTTTATGATTGTCTGTTGCTGTTGATGTTGTCATCATTCTTTGTTGAAACCAGGTCTCTCTTGTCTTGACAAGGTCTCTTGTTCCACTACCTGTACCACATGAGATGTGAATGACAAATAAAGAACCTTGAATCCTTGAATCCTTGAATTGACAGACGTCTTGGTGCAACATCTGTAGTATTGTGGACTCTGTGCTGGTTCATTGTGGTGAAGAGGGGGCTGAGCTGTAAGGCAAAGCTCTCAGTTCACTGGTCAGTCTACATTTCTACCCTCACCTTTGACCACAGACTCTGAGGTGTGACCAAAAGAATCAGATCACAGATACAGATGGTTGAAATGAATTTTCCCCACAGGGCAGCTGGACTCTTCCATGGAGATAGGGAGAGAAGTTTAGAAATCTGGGAGAGACTCTTCTCGTCAACATCAAAAGGAGCCAGTTGATCTGGTTCAGGCATCTGGTAAGGATGCTCCTGGGTGCCTCCCTAGAGAGGTGCTTCAAACATTTTTGACTGGGAGGAGACCCCTGGGGAAGAACCAGGACACGCTGGAGAGACTATGTCTCTCTCTTGGCCTGGGAACTGCTCGGAGTCCTCTCAGAAGAGCTGGAAGAGGTGGTTGTGGAAAGAGATACGTGGACCTCTCTGGTCAGTCTGCTGCCCCTGAGACTCGTCTTCAGAACAAGAGGAAGATAATGGATGGATGGATTACGACTGTTTGAGCATGCAAGTAGTGGCAGCAGCAAATTGTCACTCTTCTTGATGCGATTAGTGGAAAAATGAATCCAAGAGTGCAGACTGACACAAGTAAGTCTAGAAACTAAAGATGTATTGATCGAAATTAAAATTAAAATGGTATAAAATCAAAAGTGTGGCATTGCAGCAACAACCTATAAGAAGTCAATATGAAACTTGAGGAGCCACTGAGGAGAACCCAAACAGAGATGAAGTAAAACAAGACAAAATATGAAGTTTCAATAAACACAAAATGATTTCAAGAATTAACGGATGATCAGCAGGAAGAACTTAGTGTCAGGAGTGGTTGTTGTTTGGGCAGATGTTCACCCAAGAATATAAACTAACTGACCAAACACAAAATGTGATGCTTGGATGGATCGCTCAACAACTTGTGGGTCACATAAAGTAGATGTGTGTGATAAGGATCATGTGAGGACACAAGAGACAGAAGAGTCCCACGGAGAGACATCTGTGACGGTGACATGTCATTTCTTGAAAACAGGAAGAGGTTTCATTTAAAAATAATATGTGCATATAGTTCAGATGAACGTGTGACAATGGACTTCTCTTTCTGACTCCTTCATAATAAAAAAGAAGACATCAGTATTGATGAGAGGCAGATCAAGAGTCAGTCTTCTCTCCATCCAGGTTGTCTAAGTGCATGATCCAGATGAGATGATTCTGATCTGATCCCTGCTGCTTGATCAGTTTAACTCTGAAGGTTTTAAAAAGAATTGAGATGAGTAAAGAAGAAAAAGTGATAAACATGGATCAAACCCGACCGTCTCTCCACGTCTACATGAGGTCATATTCTGTGTGACTCTGTCAGACACGAACTGATCAGTTCAAGTTTGTCAAACTTTTTTCATTTTGTCCTACAGTCACAACAGTTTTTACTTCTGCTCCATTGTTCAGCTGCAATTTAAATTTAGTGCGACTCGTTTTAAGATGAAATTTCAAACTCACCTCGATGGAAAGTTTTTGGGTTTTCATCCCTGAAAAACAAACAAATATAAAACAAACAAACAAAAAAAAAAACTGTTTAGAAAGTTAAAGAGACATTTATTGATTTTAAAGTTCTGTGAGTGAGAGTGGCTGATTGTCTTCTTTGTCTCTTTGTGATGGACAAGAGACATGTCCAGGTGTCCTACAGTGACTGCTGGACATGAGCACCCCATGACCCAGAAAATAAAAATGTGGATAAAGGATGAATGAATGAATGTATAAATGGATGAATGAATGGATGGATGAATGAAGAGATTCAATGAATGAATGTGTAAATGGATGGATGAATGGATGGATGGATGAATGAACAGATTCAATGAATGAATGTGTAAATGGATGGATGAATGGATGGATGGATGAATGAACAGATTCAATGAATTAATGTATAAATGGATGAATGTATAAATGGATGGATGATGTATTAGTTTCATGTGTCACCTTTAATCCTCTTCAGCACGATGACAGTAATGACAGTTGTTATTAAAGCAACAATCGCAGCCTTACTGACGTTCAACCAGAACACAGCTGAAAAACAAAATCATACTTTTTCATTAACAAACATTTAGGCCACTCCTCAAAATGACAAAATATTGAAATATAAGTGCAGTTACTATATATATTGTAAGTACAAATTATATTGAATATTTGTACAAATATAATTTGGTAAAGCCACATGTTGCTGTGGAGTTTAAAAGCTTCAGAAAACATTAAGTGTAAATAAAAATCATAAAACATGTGACGAGTTTGATTTCCTGCAGAGTTTAGATCAAACTTTGTACATGATTTCTGTTTGTTGTCTCCTCCTGGTGTTTCTGTGACTGATGTTGGTTTTGTTGGTTTCTTTGTTGTGTCTTCCTCTAAACAAAGAAAACATATATTTATTTTTATGATCAGGTATATTTAATAGGTATAAATGTTAAACATGTGATTATTTCTCACCTGAAGGATGAGAGCTGAAGGTAAAAAGCTGCACGTTGCTCTCACCTGTCTTTACTTCACACTTGAAAAAGTTCTTTGATTCATAAATAAAGTGGTTTGAAGGAAAAATCACAGAAGCAGAGCAGGAACCTGAAAATGTTTTTACATCTGGATGTTTTCTCACATCACTACCAGGAAACAACCACCTCGTGTTGTGTGGACACACTCTGTCTGTTCTCACAATGCAGGCAAATCTCACCTCGTTCTGGTTCTTCCATTCTGTTACTGAGGATGGAGGAGAAACACTGATTATTTTATTTCAATATAATTACTGTACTGTCAATCTGCTGATTTAGGGATAACTTTAATTTGAAAATATTGTAAAAATACTCACAGTCTACAACAGAAAGTTGGACCTCAGCATCTTCACCTGATTGTTGGTCTGATACAAACTGTCTGCAGCTGTAATGACTATTATCATTAGTTCTGACCTTCTTGATAACCAGAGAACAGTTTGCTGTAAGACTCAGTCTGTCTGCTCTGAGATCTTTAATCCTCCCAAGAACAACTAGATCTAAACTCTCCTGTGCTTTACTGTATTTCCAGGTGGTGGATCCACATTTCTGCTGACCTCTAATCACATTTTCACAGGACAAAGTGATGTCACCTCCAGCTCTGACAGTTTGTCTTACAGCTCCTGAAAATATGACTAAATAAAATGATATATTAAAATTAATTCAGATGTTAGTCTGAAGAGTTACAGCTGCAGATGTCAGCTGTTTGACTGTAAACTAAACTCAGTGCTTTTATAAAACTGACATGATGTGTTGAACAAACAATACAAGTTATTAAAAACTGTTTTATATCTTCTTACCTTCATACAGGAAGAAAAACAGAAACAGTTTAATCCTCCGTGATGCCACCATCGCTCCTCTCTGCGTCTCTTGTCTCTTTACTTCCTGTCTCTTTACTTCCTAACTCTAAAAATGATTTTACCATGAAAATTGTCACTTCCTTTACTTTGTTGGTTTACTGACATCTTCATACATGACGTCATGCAAATTTACAACACTTCATTTTAGCAACAACTACTAGTTTTGAGTTTTTGTTAAGACTTGGTGATTTCATCTAATAGAGATTTGTGTAAAGTGTTTAATTTATTTCTCTGAGTGTTGGAGGGTAACTTGACATTAACTTATAGATGATCTAAATATTATTTGTTATGCAGGTGCATTTTGATATCCTTTTATAAGAACCTAAATTATCATTTTGTTCTGGACAAGAAACCATAATAAAATATGATTGGAACCTTGTTATATGTTTAAAAAACTATATTTAATAGAGCATCACTGCAAAACAAAACCAGGAAAGAGTCTACTGCCTCCAAGTGTGGAAGATGAGTAAAGACTTCACTGGAAAAGAAACAAGAGTTACTGTAAGTACTTCCTGAACACAAAAGAGCTGTTCTACAAAACATTTAAAATAAAAATTAAACCAGAAAGTGAACCAGTCGGAGCAACAGAGTGTAACAGCTGACCAGCAGTGGTGGCTCGTTGTGTGGAGGAGGACGAAAGAGTCAAAACTAACCAGCAAACACAAAATGTGATGAATCGCTCAACAACTTGTGTGTCACGTAAAGTAGATGTGTGTGATACAGACAATGTGAGAAAACAAGAGACAGAAGAGTCCCATGGAGGGACATCTGTGACGGTGATGTGTCATTTCTTGAAAACAGGAAGAGGTTTAATTTGTACAGAACCTTCAGATGAACGTGTGACAATGAACTTCTCTTTCTGACTCCTTCACAATCACAGTAATTTCTTCTTGGCTAATCTCTTTCTTTGAATGGCGTCCTGCACTTCACTATTCCACCACCAGGTTTCCTTATCATCCATTCTCTGTCCAGATGACACACCAAGTACCTTCCTACCTGTCTCTCTAATTACTGTTGCTGTAGTAGCCCAGTCACTTGGAAGCTCTTTCTTACCACCCAGAGCCTTTAACAGCTCCTCTCTGAATTTCTCACAACATTCTTCCTTCTTTAGCTTCCACCATTTGGTCTTCTTCTCTGATTTTACTCTTTTTCTCTTCTTCACAACAACAGTCATTCTACACACAACCATCCGATGCTGTCTGGCCACGCTCTCCCCTGCCACAACCTTACAGTCTCCAATCTCCCTCAGGTTTCCTCTTCTACACAGAATGTAGTCGACCTGTGTACTCCTTCCTCCACTCTTATAGGTCACTCTATGTTCCTCCCTCTTTTGGAAATAGGTATTGACTATAGCCATTTCCATTCTCTTGGCAAAATCCACCACCATCTGTCCTTCCTGGTTTCTTTCCTTGACACCAAACCTACCCATCACTTCCTCATCCCCTCTGTTTCCTTCACCAACATGTCCATTCAGGTCTGCTCCAATCACCACTCTTTCCTCCCTGGGAATACTCTCTATCACTTCATCCAGATCTTTGCTAAATGTATCTTTCTCCTCCTCTGTTGTGATCATGGGTGTACCCAAACTGAAAGTACTGAAGTGAACAGAAACCAAGACTCAAATATATGTTAACAGTGTTTATTTACAAAGTGGTGATATCATGTGACGACTGGTGATGAATCTGGTTCTCCTGAAAGGCAGAGGAAATATTCAGAGGTATTGCTGGGGAAAGTTGATGATGCAATACTGATGATGAATATCCTTACAGATAATGGTGAAGGTTGTTTGTCAGAGTGAAGTGTCCAATGTCCAAAACGAGATGAGTAGTGAGATTCCAAAAACAGATAGGCAAGTGGTGGTGGCACAGAGCAGCTGGAGGAATGTAGGAGGATTAATTATCACAGAGACGTCTTCAGCAGAGCGGCAGGATGGCAGGTGAACTCCAGAAAGATCAGCAAAAACATGAGGTATTAGATATCTAATGCTGCACATATACTGGCTAGAACATCTCTACCGTTGGTAGTTAATGGTGTAGTGGCTAGGGAATCGGACTTGGGATCCGAAGGACCCAGGTTCGAACCCCGGCCACGGCACACCTTGGGGTGTCTATGAGTGCACACCTATTTTCCCCAGCTCCCCGGGCGCTGACCACGGCTGCTCACTGCACCACCTGGTGGTGGTTGGGTTAAATGCAGAGACCAATTTCGTCTGTCAAGTATGGGAAACATACACAGATGACAAAAATGTGAAATTTTAATTTAATGTCCCAGCGTCTTCTGAATGGTCTCTGTGGCTTCTTATACTCCTGCTTGTTGAGCTGATGATCTGCAGCTGCTGCCAATAGCCTATATGCCACGGGTAGTGGTGACGTACTTCCGTTAAAATATGACCAATACGCTTCACTTCCGGCTCTCATCTACTACTGTTGTTGTTAGCGGTAGCTTCTAGAACTAGACCATGTAAAAGACACAAAAGGTAAATTATCTGCGAGCTACTGGTACAACAAGAGAGATTTGTTGTGTGCCGTTGTGTCCAGTGAATAGCAGGTACAATAGAGCGCTTAGTTTTTTATATTTTAATGCCAGAGTTCGTGGCTAACCGAGTTAGCCTTAAAGCTAACACTCGGTTGTAGCCGGCGTTTTAAACCTCAGAATATTCAAGAGCCAGCATCAAACAGTGGTTAAAAAGGAGCTGTACCTGCATTGTTCCAGTGGAATAATTCCCTTCCACTTCCATGACCGGGGCTTTGGGAGAAGCAGCAGAGAGGACAGCGAGGAGGAGAACACAGCAGCTGCAGCTCAGTAAGAAACACGATTATCACTCGACTCCACACCCTGCACTTGTAGATTTAATGTTGGAGTCATGATGAGTGATTTAATAAAAGTTTGTAACTACATACTTTTAAAATAATATTCAGATTTTAACATATGTTTTCTAATCTGTAAATATGTTTGTAAACTCTTAGTAACTTCAGGGCTGTTACACCTCTGAAATATTCTCTGCTGTTTCCTTTAATATGAAACCAGAACTGTTTCACTCCAATTAAACATTTAATTTCCTGAGATGTAATTAATTTATTTTAAAGCATAACTCTCATAAAGAGTTCTCCGTTTGGTTTTTTACTTGTAGGTAAATATGAACACTTGTTTTTTTTTTCAGGTTTGCATCATCTGACCTCCTGATGTGTTTCTGGCCCATGACTGCTCTGCTCTGCCATTCATGGTCGGTGTTCACCAAGAACTGAGAGGAACTCCCCATCAAGTTCAACTTGTGTTTATTTGTCTTATACAGGTTAACACAGAGTTAACAGTACAATGAAGTGCTCAGGATGAGAAGAGCAGATTTGACTTGCTAAAAATCAAAGAACAAACTACTGTATGTATACTAAAAGCATGCACAGTGAAAAAGTAATTATAATATTCACAAAGTCCTGAAGAGAGACGGATATAACAATGCAGCAGGATGAATTTGAATGAACTACAGATTTTCACAGCAACTTTTTATTGACAGTACTCGGCTCTACCTGAAGAGCAGATACATAAAAATCTACCTGCAGACTTCAAGGACTACCCTGACACTACAGTCACACTACTTACTACTTGTAAGAAAATAAAATGTTCAAAACATTCTGACTTTTGTCTTCATTGATGTATTATCACCCAAAAAAATGTGTACTGTATTTTGGTTTAAGACAGGCTTAGAGTCGTTTTAGCCATTTTATTAAAAAGAAATTTGATGATAATGTTACATTACTGTACAAAACGTATGAGTCAAGCTAAATGAGGCACAATATTTAAACACTGTTTAAATTATATTATTATTATTACATCTTCTGACTAACTCCCAGCTTCCTCGACTGCTTTTGGAGATTTAAAAACATGTAATCAGTCAGATTACAGTGCCTCAGTGGAACAACTTGTTTGTATTTGGATCCAATCTCAGCTCCTCACTGCTTCCCTCATGTTTGAGCTGTAGCGGTGGTGTCTTCCCACGTCTCACAAACATCTAGGCTGGACCAGGGGTTCCCTCATCATCACCAACACCTGCCGTGTCCTGTGCAGTGAAAGAAAACATCTCTTATTAAGGCCTGCTACAAACAGTGATTTAACAGGTTTGACTTCAGCTCAACTTTTGTACACAAACTTGAATTAAAATAACTTTTGTTTCTAAATCTGCTCTAAATCTCCTGCCTCCTTGTTTGAAACTGAACTGTCAGGTGGCTTTGACTCAAACAGTTGGGCTTCTGGCTCTCTTCCTCATGGACTGTAAACACTCAGCCCTAACTGACTTCTCCTGCCTCCTTGTTTGAAACTAACATTTGTGTTAATAAGAAAACATTGTACAGACAAAACACGTTTACTCAACAGATTAGCAAGGCTAACTATGTTAGCTGTGTTAGCCTACGAGGCAGTTTGGTGAACTGAAAACAAATACCGACTTACCTTCATATTTATTTATGTAGTTGGACACAAAGCTTAAATCCTTTATCCTTCTTAGATGTGGGCGCTTTAGAGAAGGTCTGAATTATTCTGTAGACATTATTAACAGTGACTGTCGGCAAGTCCTGCAGAGATCTCGTGAAGAACGCCATCGCTAACACTGTGTTGACAGCAAACCGGAAGTGCGTCTTACGGGTGAAGAATGCGGAAGTGCTGGAACGGAAGTCCGTGGCATATAGCCTATTGGTTAAGTCAAAATGTGTTTTCCATTTCAAATGTGCTAAAGCTTTACAGATTATTGTCCTGATGCAGGCTCAGTAAATGTAGTCCTCTGGCCAGATTCTTCTTTGTATCAAAAATGCTTCTTCAGTCTGAGGAGCTGTGACAAACTCAGTCATTATTCCTCCTTGATGGAGAGGAACGATGGTTTGAGAGAGGAGTAAAGGAGGCCATCTTTGTGAAAATAAACTGCCCATCATTAAACAGGGGTGGAGGCCTCCGGGTTCAACTGTCCTCCTCTCACAATGCTGTTATTGCTAGTATCTTACTGTTCATATAAAATATTTGATAATGTTCTTATAGAAACAATTCTTGAATAATGTTCATAATGTGTTAATGCTACATGTTTGTCTCAGGCTACTTCTTGTTCTGCCATTAACTCATTATTGAATAGTTTATATATGTAGGTAAAACTAGATGTTGAACAACCCATTAAAATACACCAGAATGCAGGAAATGGCATCTATTTTATTCAAAATTTTCTGAGAGAGGACCCCCACTGGCAACCTAGCCGGGGGGGGGCGCCATTGGGGTTGCTCGCACAGGGCGCCAAATAGGCTAGGACCGCCTCTGGTAAGTACTTCCTGATCAAAAAAGAGCTGTTCTACAAAACATTTAAAATAAAAATTAAACCAGAAAGTGAACCAGTCGGAGCAACAGAGTGTAACAGCTGACCAGCAGTGGTGGCTCGTTGTGTGGAGGAGGACGAAAGAGTCAAAACTAACCAGCAAACACAAAATGTGATGAATCGCTCAACAACTTGTGGGTCATGTAAAGTAGATGTGTGTGATACAGACAATGTGAGAAAACAAGAGACAGAAGAGTCCCATGGAGGGACATCTGTGACGGTGATGTGTCATTTCTTGAAAACAGGAAGAGGTTTAATTTGTACAGAACCTTCAGATGAACGTGTGACAATGAACTTCTCTTTCTGACTCCTTCATAATAAAAGAAGACATCAGTATTGATGAGGAGAGGCAGATCAAGAGTCAGTCTTCTCTTCATTCATGTTGTCTAAATGCATCAACCAGACGAGATGATCTGATCTGATCCCTGCTGCTAGATCTGTTTAACTCTGAAGGTTTGAACCTGATCAAAATGATCTGACCCATCTGCTTCAAGTCACTCCAGTCAGCACAGGGACATCTACTGGTTGTGTGTCAGAACCACATCTGAGTGAAAGACCTGACTAACACCATTACTGCCTGTGTCATATGAAGCTTTGTATTTATATGTAAATATATATTAAGGCACATCAAGATATTTAGAACCTTGTGGAATGGGGACGGTGCTTGTGCTGCTTTCTTTAGTAAAACTGCATAAAACACAAATGTTAGGAGGTCAAACATGTGGATCTACAAGTTTGTCATTATAGTAATGTAAACAAATGGCTAGTTCATAAACCTAATGTTTACAGATATTTAAAAAATGAATTTGAGGCTGACTACCTCTCCAGTTTTAGAGAAGACTCGCTCACAGGACACAGATGTTGCTGAAATGCAAAAATAAATATTGTCATTATCCGCTTTTTAAGGTACGAAGCCACGTGCAAGAAAACAGGAGGAGTCAATAATGAAAATAAATAATAATTTATTGAACAAAACTAAATGCTGACGGGGCAGCAAAACTTACTTTAAAGATGACGTGACAGTAGCTGTGTTTCCATCCATTTTCATTTCGTATTTTGAGCTACCTCGCAAATATGTAAATACAAATTAATGCAGATCAGAAGTGTTTCCATCTACTGGCTTGAAGCGCTTCTTCCAAGCCGCGCACAGCGTCATTACGTCAGACGTCAGCGTCATTACGTCAGACGTCAGCGTCATTACGTCAGACGTCAGCACTGCGCATGTCTACAGTAAACAGGAAGTAGCGGTTGAAAACAGAACCCGGCCACACATCTCGTCAAAATGGAGAGAATATTTCAGGTACGTGTTGCTATCGGGCGAGTTGTATTTATTCTGTCATGCCAACTAGTTTTAGCGATGTTACATGTTGTCCGGAGCGGAAACAGCTGAACGTCACGTGACGTGAATTTTCGCTACGTCAGAAATGAGTCGGAAAATGTGTTTCCATCTGTCGTTTAGCGCATCTCAAATCCCAAAAACCACCTCAAGCGAGCGTATAAACTTTTTAGCGTAATTCAGGAAGTAACCTCGCAATTTGCCGTTTCCATTAAGCTTTTCTGCTGCACTATTTAAAATTGCGCAGCTAGAAACCTTGATGGAAACACGGCTAGTGTCAGGTTGAGAGGTTCTGGTTAGAACTAGTCAGATTCACCTTGACCACAGCTCTGGGTCCAGTTTCCTTGAGAGGGGTTGGACACTCTTCCACTCAGGAGTTGTCCCTGGTGAGAGGCGCCGAGCAGGAGTGGACATACTTGTTGCCTCCATCTTGGTGTCTGTTCTGCTGTGGGACTTCAACTCTAACGTGGACAATGACAGTGAGACCTCGAGGAGTGTGGTTAGGAGGAACCCCCCCCCGATCTGAACCTGAGTGGTGTTCTGTTATTGGACTTCTGTGCTCGTCATGGATTGTCCATAACAAACACCATGATCAAGCATAAGGGTGTCCATATGTGTTTTTGGCACCAGGACATTTAGGCCACAGTTCGATGATCGACTTTGTAATTTCTGATCTGTGGCTGTTTATGGATGTTTTTAACTACTGTACTATGGCTGAGAATGTTAACTCTGCCCATGAATCTTATGTTTGTGTTAGCAGAGCTGAATGAGGAGCTGGATGAGGCTAACATGTGCAGCTGTAGCTCCAAGGACTCTGAGTCTGTGAGCTCGGCTGAACTGATAAGTGTATAAAAACAAGCTTCACACACGTCCCGAGGCACATTCTTGTGACTGAACTTCATGAACGTACTTCCTTTTTATCTGTGTAACCCGTCCTGCATATCTGTTGTTTCAAGTAAAAACTGTTAAAAATGTTCTCCTGTCGTCAAGTGTGGCTCCTTTTGTGTAAGTGAATTAAAATGAGAATTATTTTTCTCCAAAACTGCTGTCCAAAAAACTCCACAGAATGTCAACCACTCTCTAATGTACGTCTGTTGGCAAGATGTCCTGCGGACATTAAATGCACCACACAGGTGCTGCGGTGCGATTGGTGGGTCTGGGGCTGGCTTCCGGTATAAAACGGGCCCAGCCCTCAGGGTTAGTTACACGTCACCTGCTTTCCGGGGCAGACCTTAGCGTCTGATGGCTGTGTCACACGCTAGCGTTGACTGTGCGCTCGGGGTCGCGATGATCTACCGTTCTCGCGACCACCGGTAGAAGCTGCTTGTTTCCCTCTCTCGCTAGAGGTGGAACTTGGTGGTGAGTAAGCGCCAGTGTATCTTTCTGTTTTATACTTTTGTAGATTTTAATGCCAAATATTTATTGTTTTAGTCCCTGCTGTTTGTCCTTGGCATCCATCTGCCTGCTGTTTGTCCTATGGTGTTCGTTTACCTGCTGTCCCGACTGGTTTTCTGCCTCCACCTGGGTCGTCCGTCTGCCGACTGGTCCTGGGTTGGTGCCCGCTGTCTGGACGGCGTGGGGCGGGCCGCGTCACGCGTCCTGCGGGCTGAGCTGGGCCGACTGACGTCCAGCTCAACTAAACGTACAGGTGTCGGTGTGAGTGACGTCTCTTCTGGTGACGGATCCTACCAGGGTGGACTCAGGACTGCTAGCAGCTGCTTGACAAATGAGCATCTCTCAGGCGGTGACATTAACTCTGGTGCATGATTTTGTGTGTATGATTTCCTACCTGTTTTAGAATATTGATATGAATTGCACCTGTTTTAGAAATGAGCTAGAATTGCCTTTTTTTTAACTGAATATTTTAAATTTAGTATTTTATTTAATTAAACAATTGTGCAATCTAATTGGTGCCAGTGTGTGAACATGTCTCAAGCGTCCTCTGCAACGGGTCTATGTGCCTTAAGGGTAACTTTTAGTAAAGTTTTTAACCAAACACACATTTTAAATTAAAAATAGATAATTTTATTTTTTTAAACTAAAGTTCCCTATTTTTATCCATACCCGTCCGGCTACATTAAGTTTATTCTACCACGTCTGGTGATGGTGTATTCATGAACATATGTATATTATTTAGTGTATGTAACTAAACCTGCCAAAGTTTTCTATAAATCTTAACTTAAAGTAATATGATATTCTCCTAGAATTTTATTTAAACAGAAAATGTAATGAAGGTGTTGAACTCCTCTCAAACATAGTTTCTGACGTGAAACAGGCTCCTTTTAAAATCTCGACTATGAAACACCCAGATCTTCTCAGGAAACAGCTCAACACTGATGTGACATGTTTAGGCCTCATTTGCAGTCATGGTTTAGGACGTGTTGACGCAGCGCTGGAAACACTGTCCCACGACACTTCAGCTTCATGAGCTGAGAATATTTTGAGGAGGAGGTGTCAAGTGTAACATCAGCTAAAAATAGAAAATACTAGCTAAATGCTTAAAGTATCTACAAGTATCTTAATGCACAATATTAATGCAAAAATTTACCTAACTCAAAAAAAGGAACTAAAGTCATAGAACAGAAGTTTAAAACTAACAGAAACCTAAAAGACAAAACAGAGAATGTTGAAGCAGATTTCAAAGAGAAACATGATGAAATGTAGAGATCCTAATTTATTTCAGTGAATAAATACTTGTATAGTTCATATTTTAAAATATTTGTAAATTTTCCAAACCACTGGTAGAATAAACAATTTGAAGAGAAATGTCTTTTGTTGTGTTTATTATATGATACAACATGTCACAGGTTCTACAGAGTACAATATCTGAGAGGACGTTTTGGTGAAAGTAAAATGCAGAACAATGAGTATATTTCTACACGTTGGGTCCTGATTTGTGCACGTTCAGACTCACAAACCAGTCAGCTTCAAAGAACCCCATTGATCTGGACGTGCACGAACCCCAGAACCAAAAAGTGTACTGAAGAAACACTGGACACCAGAATGAATGCTGAATCAGCAGTTCCACTATTAGTGATGCAAAACATGTTGATGTTGAGTTTATTGATGTTCAGAGTCAGAAGGATCAAACTGCAGATGTTCTGGTGTTTTCATAGTTCTCTGCACCATCATCTTCATCGTCACACACCTGAGGAAAACAAAACAATCCCATTAAACGGTCGCTCTACAACAGTGGTCCTCAGCACTGGTCCTGGAGGGCCACAATCCTGCATGCTTTAGATATTTCTCTGCTCTTCAGCAGGTCCACGTTCTGCAGAAGCCTCTTATTATCACAGTGGAGGTAGCTACACCCAGAGCAGAGGGACTGAGATGAAAAAGACTCAAACTCAGAGTAAAAAGGTAAGTGATTTTATTTAGTGTTTGAATATTTACAGGTGGCACTGGGAGGATCTGAAAAAGGAGGAAGCTTTTGGCTGGTGATGGTGAGGTTAGGAACAGATGGTCTTTCCTGACAGGTCTCTTGGTGGTTCCATGGCGTTTGAGAGGAGGGTGGAGGATTCCAGTGGAGAAGAAGTTGAGGTGATAGCAGAGGTTACCACAGAGCAGGGGTGTCAAACCTTTTTCAAACTTAGGGCCAGTTTCAGAAACTACATTAAATCAAGTTAGATACCAAATTATTTTTTGGTTGTAGGTTCCACAAAAAAAGAGTTTGATTGGTCTCATTTGACGTTCTCTGTTGCACTTTTGACATTATAATCAAAGTTTACTGAAGAAAATTCAAGTAAAAAAAGTATTTTACGTTAAACACAACATCTTGGGGGCCAGATACGATGTCAACGAGGGCCACATTTGGCCCCTGGGCCTTGAGTTGGACACATGTACCACAGAGGATTGCAAGCAGGCAGGTTAGCCTCTGAGGAGCAACAAGATGGTCTGAGGCCAAGGTAAGAAATCAAAGGAGTTCAGGGTGAGGATCGTCTTGGAGGTCTAAAGAAGAAGCAGATAAT
>JBBPBX010075510.1:0-11190 GCA_038048925.1 Garcialebias charrua | reverse complement strand
CAGAAATTTTTGAATAAAGTAGATGCCATTTCCTGCATTCATTTTTTTTTTTACCCTTTATTTATCCAGGTTAGGCTCATTGAGCCACAATAACTCATTTTTCATTCTGGTGTATTTTAACAGGTTTTTAAATATTTAAGTTTAACTAAATCAGTAAAGACTTGATTCAATAACAATTTTAAATATAACGACTCAACAAGAAGTAGCGCTAAGCTCCGCTTTACATTACCGGAACCCTAATAAACATTTTGTACAAAATCAGCTTAGTGCTAACTGATCATAACAAACAAAGACTAAACTTATGTAACCAGAAGTTGCACATGCTATATCTACATTAAAAAATCAAAAAAGGCATTCAATACAGAACAACTGGACTTTATTTGTAACAACCTGCATACATTAAAAAAACACACAAAAAAGTACAACTAGCTTTAATCATTATCCTTCACTTTAACCATTTTGCATAAAATGTAATTATGACGAAAAATGGAGGATTTTTCATTCATTCATTCAACCTTTATTTAGACAGGTTAATCCCATTGAGCCAGTAGCTCAATGGTGGCGTGCTGCTGACCTCAACTCGGGATGTTGTGAGTCGGTGGGCGGAATACTTCGAAGACCTCCTCAATCCTACTGGCACGTCTTCCACTGAGGAAGCGGAGCCTGGGGACTTTGGGTCGGGTTCTCCGATCTCTGGTGCTGAGGTCGCCGAGGTGGTTAAAAAGCTCCGCGGTGGCAAGGCTCCGGGGGTGGATGAGATTCGCCCGGAGTTCCTTAGGGCTCTGGATGTTGTAGGGTTGTGTTGGCTTACGCGACTCTGCAATATCGCGTGGACATCGGGGGCAGTTCCCTTGGATTGGCAGACTGGGGTGGTGGTTCCCCTATTCAAAAAGGGGGACCGTAGGGTGTGTTCCAACTATAGGGGGATCACACTCTTAAGCCTCCCTGGTAAGGTCTATTCAGGGGTTCTGGAGAGGAGGGTCCGTCGGATAGTCGAACCTCGGATTCAGGAGGAGCAGTGTGGTTTTCGTCCTGGTCGTGGAACACTGGACCAGCTCTACACCCTCAACAGGGTCCTGGAGGGTGCGTGGGAGTTTGCCCAACCAGTTTACATGTGCTTTGTGGACTTGGAGAAGGCATTCGACCGCGTCCCTCGGGGGGTTCTGTGGGGGGTACTCCGGGAGTATGGGGTACCAGGCCCATTGATATGGGCTGTTAGGTCCCTGTACGACCGGTGTCAGAGCTTGGTCCGCATTGCCGGCAGTAAGTCAGGCTCGTTTCCGGTGAGAGTTGGACTCCGCCAAGGTTGCCCTTTGTCACCGATTCTGTTCATAACTTTTATGGACAGAATTTCTAGGCGCAGCCAAGGTGTTGAGAGGATCCGTTTTGGTGACCTTAGAATCGCTTCTCTGTTTTTTGCAGATGATGTGGTCCTACTGGCTTCATCAGTTCGTGATTTACAACTTTCACTGGAGCGGTTTGCAGCCGAGTGTGATGCGGCCGGGATGAGGATCAGTTCCTCCAAATCCGAGGCCATGGTCTTGAGCCGGAAAAGGGTAGCATGCCCTCTCCGGGTCGGGGAGGAGGTCCTGCCCCAAGTGGAGGAGTTTAAGTATCTCGGGATCTTGTTCACGAATGAGGGAAAACTGGAGCGTGAGATCGATAGGCGGATAGGTGCAGCGTCCGCAGTGAAGCGGGCGCTGTACCGGTCTGTCGTGGTGAAGAGAGAGCTGAGTCAAAAGGCAAAGCTCTCAATTTACCGATCGATCTACGTTCCCACCCTCATCTATGGTCATGAGCTTTGGGTTATGACCGAAAGAACAAGATCTCGGATACAAGCGGCTGAAATGAGTTTCCTCCGCAGGGTGGCTGGACTCTCCCTAATGGTGTAGTCACACCAAGCAGCGTTTGAGCAGCAGGAGCGTCCAGTTTACATGTAAAGTCAATGGTGGACGCGCTTCCAGGCACCTCCTGGCGTCTGGCGTCAGGTCGCGTGCGTGTTGAGCATGCTGAGAAGCGTTTTTCCGTGCACGTGAACCGGCTTCCGCCTCCAAACCGAGCATTCAACATGCTGAAGATTTCGCGGTTCAAACTTTCAAACGCCGCTCAACTCTACCCGATTGGTTGGTGTGTCAACCAATCAGGGAGAGTCGGGGGAGAAGAGAGGGGGTCAGGGGGAGAGTCCCTATGTGACGCGGAAACGAGGGTGCGCGCGCACTATGTGACGTATTGTTTTTGGGACACAGAAAAGACCCGCGAGGTCGTGGACTATGGAAGAGAAACTCATTGTAGCTGTGTGTTCGCGACAAGTCCTTCACGACCAGTCAAGTCTGCTCCACACACAGAGACGGAAATAAAAAGCTCCTCCTCGCCTGGCGGAGTGCGCAGGACTCTGTATACCGGTAAGCTCCTCCCACACACCCAGCAGCTGTTTCGCGTTCTGGCGTTCAGCTCTGAACACGCTGCATTCACAAGTGCGTCCACTTGCGTGCGTGAGGAGCTTTTTGGAGGTTGAAAAGCTGCTCGGTGTAACCACACCATTAGAGATAGGGTGAGAAGCTCAGTCATCCGGGAGGGACTCGGAGTAGAGCCGCTGCTTCTCCACATCGAGAGGAGCCAGTTGAGGTGGCTCGGGCATCTGGTTAGGATGCCTCCTGGACGCCTCCCTGGTGAGGTGTTCCGGGCATGTCCCACCGGGAGGAGACCCAGAGGAAGACCCAGGACGCGCTGGAGGGACTATGTTTCTCGGCTGGCCTGGGAACGCCTTGGGATTCCCCCGGAGGAGCTGCTCCAAGTGGCTGGGGAGAGGGAAGTCTGGGCCTCCCTACTTAGGCTGCTACCCCCGCGACCCGACCCCGGATAAGCGGAAGAAGATGGATGGATGGATGGATGGATGGAATCCCATTGAGCCTTGAGGACTCATTTACAAGAGAGACCTGATTTTAACAAAGAGTGATGACAACACAACAACAATAGACAATCATAAAAAAGGCATACAGATTTTTTTTGTTACAAATTAAAATAAAATGGCAACCAAAAGACTTAACAGATGTTTAGAGAGGTCAAGGCCGAGAGCTTCAGATCTTTTTGTAAGATATTCCAGGAAGCAGGAGCAGAGTAGGAGAAGACCCTTTTGCCTAGTTCAGACCTCACTGAGGGAAAACTGCTGGTAATCATGTCCCGAGAGTGCATGCTGTAGCTGCACTCATGCAGTGACATGTAGGAGGAGATGTATGAAGGCAACAGACCAAGAAGTTATTTAAAGATGAAAATGTACTAGTGAGAGAGTCTGTGTGAAGTTAATGATGACCAGTTAACCAGTGAACACATGATGCAGTGGTGGGATAATCACAGCCAGTTATGAATCTTAGTGCACCATGATAGACAGCATCCAACATCTGCAGGGTGCTTGTAGAAGCATTCATATAGACAGTGTCACTGTAATCTATGGAGGGAAGAAATGTTGCAGTTACAAAGCGTTTCCTAGCATTCAGAGTTAGACAGGATCTATTTCTGAAAAAGAAACCCAGTTTAACTTTCAGATTCATTAATGTTTTCCACGTGAAGCTTAACAGAGAGATGCGAGTCAACCAAGATACCCAAATATTTATAGGAATCAACAAACTCAATAGGGACACCATTTGAGGATAAAATCAGAGGAAGAACTGCTGGGACCAACTTCCTATTTGAAAAGAGCATCCCTTTGGTTTTATCAGCATTTAGGACAAGTTTGAGACGGAACAAATCTGACTGGGTGATGTCAAAAGCGGATTGCAAAATCTGGAAAGCCTTAGCAACTGTTTTAGCTCGACAATAAAGAACTGTGTCATCAGCATAGAAATGTAAGGATGCATCCAGGATGCTCGGACCTACATTACCTACCGTACTTTTAGGCAGATAACACAAAGTTTTTTTACTAATTTGAATGTCCTGCGGCATATACGTCGAAGCGTGTTATTTATGGATTTTTTCCCATATTTTTAGACCCATTTTTGGCTCTGATATCGCCGTTTTTCATTTTGGGCAAAAATGGTGCAGTACCACTTTTGTCCGCTAGGGGGACACTTCCAGAGGAGTACACCGACCGTTTCTAGCTCGTGTCCGAAAAAAGCCTCCTCTGCTCGGACTGCTCTGTCGCTGCCTGGCCTCCTGCTCTGGAGTTAGCTATTAGCTGTGATGTTAGCTGTTTTTTTCAGCAAGATAACTCATAAACCACACCGCGGATTTTCTTGAAACTTAAGAGCGTAATTATTTGGTGGTCATTTACAAACTGTTAGCTGAAGAAGATGTTTAGAGCAAAAAAAAAGCTCTTCTAGCATGTTGTTAGCAGTAGCTACCGCAAATAGATACAGATAAACAGCTCTTAAACCACTCGACAGATATTTTTTAGGCTTTCAGAATGTAATCATATGGGTTTTCATTTACAAACTGTTGACCTGTATGAGACATTTGAGATAAAATTCAAATTTGTATTCGTTTTTTAAGAGACAGAATCGTCTCGTAGCTTCGGTTTTATTTCCGTTTATATTGTTATAAATCATAAACCACTTGGTGGATATTTTTTCTGCTTACAGAGTGTAATTATATGGGGTTTCATTTACAAACTGTTGACCTGTATAAGACATTTGAGATAAAATTTAATTTTTATAATTTATTTTATAGTAACGCACGCGACCATTTGGAAGACGTCAAACCAAAACAATTTAAATTCAGCAGATTTGACCATTTCGTGAATTTATTAAGGAACGGTTAAGCTCAGGAACCCTTGTGCTATAATGTCAGCTAAGAAATATATTTTTTCTCAGCAAAGAAATAATAGTTTTCACTGTGTTATCTTGTGGGCCAAGATGGTGTAGTGGCAGGGGAACCGACTTGGGACCCGAAGGACCCAGGTTCAAACCCCAGTCACGGCATAACTTGTGGTGTGTTTGAGCAGCACATCTCATCCCAACTGCTCCCCGGCACGCTCTCTATAGCTGCCCACTGCCCCACCTGGTGGTGATTGGGTTAAATGCAGAGTCAAATTTCATCTTGTATGGAAACATACACAGATGACAAAATTGTGATATTATTATTATTAAAGTCCTTCCTGCTGGCTCGCTTCTGTGGCCGCCATTTTCAGCAGGGCAAATGAGACGCTGACGCGTCGCGTAGCGGTGACGCATAATAGATGCGTCTTATAGGGCGAAGCATGTTATTTATGGATTTTTCCAATTTATTGACGATAATTGGACAAAGCGGCTTATACACAGAAGCGTGTTAAACGCCAAAAAGTACGGTATAATAATAATAATAATGAATTCAATTTATAACGCACTTTTCATTAATGAAAATCTCAAAGTAGATTGTAAAGACGGTGGTTTCTAAGACTGAGCCTTGTGGTACACCATTGTTGACTGTTAAATTACTTGAGGAAGTACCATTTTGTTGAACACATTGCCTCCAATCTGAAAGAAAGTTAGAGAACCAACCAGTGGTGTGATGTGAGAAAATAATTTCTAAGAGCTTATGATACAAGCTGTTATGATCCAATCCATTTCCTTGCAGTTACCTTCGTACAGATGAACATGTTGTACTTCCTGTTTATCATCATTGTTTCCAGCTGTTCATGAGGTCCGCCGCCGGCTTTTATAATCTTTTATGTTTTTACAGACTTTGTTTAGTTTGGAAATTGAATAAACTGTATTCCACTCTCTAAACGCTCAGGGTAATGCTGTATGTTTGAATTACATGTTCTCCCCTGACAACGTTTAACCATCTATTCTGATGATTTTTCACAAATTCCCTCTGACCGCAAAGCGTTCGTAATGCATAACCTTGACAATGTTGTTGGAGGAAAAGGGGGTGGAGCCCCTGCAGGTAAGGGCCGTTTCACTTTGGGACAAATTGAGATAGCCAATTGGTCAATTGCTGACAAATGCTAAATTGATTGACAGGTGGCATTGAGGATCCGACTAGTGCAAATAATAATAATAAATAAATAAAAATCCAAGATTTTACTGGTCTGTTTAATCATCATTTATTCCATTTTTATTCCAAATTTATTCAATATTTTAGCGAATCTAAAGTTTTTGAACTGAGTTTACTTACAAAATACTAATGAAGGTTTCTTTATTTATCGGGGGTGCTGAGTTAAACGTTAAGGATGAGCACCCCACAAAAAAGAGGCTACTGGCTAAAAATGACAAAAGTACAAATTTGTACTCGTCTCCCGACATTTAAAAACATTATTTCTTTGCTTTTTTTTTATGTCAGCTGTTTAAAGGACAATGAAAGGATCCAAAAGTCTTTAATACAAAGGTGGATGATCAGCAGCACACAGGCTTTAAATATTTAGAAAATATTGTCATGCTCCAAAATTGTGTGCTACATTTTTTTTTACATCATATATTTTAAAAATACATATTTTACATTAAGTAACTGTAATATAATATAAGTAAAGACTAACCTTATTCATCCCCTTTTTAATGAAAGAGCAACGCAAGTCATTTTTGTTAACAAGAATTAAGACTAAAATGTTTAGATCATGGTAAAATCATTAATTAGTATTGTGGCTTTCTAAGGAGCCAAAAGTTTAAAACCCATTTCACAACTCGTGACATGGTCTCAAAAATTGCATCCTCTCTAAAATATGTACAGAAGTGATGCAGTGTGATGAAACTGGAGTAACATTTCCTGTGTAGTCAGTTGAAGACACATTGTCCTCAGCTGTGACTCAACCATCTGACTGTACGGTTGAGCTGAAGCTGCCAGGTGACTTGCACAACTCGTCAAATCTGTGTGTTTAATGACTCTCGACAATATTTGTGCCAACGCAGGCACTGGTGAAAAAAAAAATCTCTCATGCACTCTTGATAAAACAATAACCTGAACATTGTAGTACAAGGAAGCACATCCTATTGTGATAGTGACACATTCAACGAGAAGGGAGAAACATTTCCCCACGACTGAAATGTTAAAAGGCAAACACTATTTTGCAAATGTTTCCTGTTAACACACCAAGAGCCACAGTCAGCCTTGTAATTTATCACCTCGGAGCCTTATGATCTCCTGTGGGCATGAGAGTAAATTGCCCCTCTACGCAGATAATGAGACAGCAATCGCAGCGCTACAACCTAAGCTGTGGTGTGAAGTTTTTCAGGCACTGGGGTGCTGAAAGTCAATTAACCTCATTGGAAAGGTCAGCATGAGAGCACTTCTTTAAAATGTTGAACAGTTTGGATCTACATAATCTAAACCAGTTTGCAAAACAACAAAAAACTTACAATTATTTTATCAAGAGGACAGTTACCTACTAGTTGAAAGCCACAGAGTTGTAATGTTTCATTAAAAAATATGTGATGAAAAAAAAGTAAATTACTACAAAGTAGATACAGTATGTTGGTAACGCTGAAAGGATGTAAACAAATGTGGGCAAGTACCAGAAGTAAACATGTTTTCTTTACTGTGGTGGGGTCTCCGTGCACTAAATGTGGGCGCTGAGAGCTGAGGGGTCCTGAAAAGTGCTTTGTATTTTCTATTTGCAAGTTTCTGCTGCCTCAACCCAAGTGGCAAACTTTGACTTGTAGTGATCCAAATGTGAAAAAAATGTGAGCATTTACCACACAAGGTCTGCTCAGAGACGAGCAGTGATGACTGTTGTGGTCATGATTGGATCAATTAGACATTGCAAAACGCCAGCTGGTTCCACCGCCTGCCTGCCTGTAGCTGGACTCATCGTTATTTGTGTTGCATCCAATCAGCGTTGTATCATCTACAAGATTTACAATATAACAGCTAGAATTTATTGATGGATTTATCAGCAGCACATATCAACAACCAAGTGGCATTACAGTTTTTTTTTCTTCCTGATTAGAGATTCAAGAGTCTAACAGCTTCAGGGTAGAAGCTGTTCCTCAATCTAGTGGTTCTACATTTAATGCTCCTCAACCTCCTGCCTGAGAGGAGCGGGTAGGGTTGCCAACTCCTTGATAAATAAATAAGGGACACCTCTCGGCAGGGCTGGTCACCCCATTTAACCCCCCCCCCCACCACACACACACACACACACACACACAAACACCCTGCCTGCCCCTCCTCACTTTGAAATCAACCTGAATTCATTTGGATACGTGTTTTTGAATTATAAAAATATGTATAAACAAATTATTACACAATTAACCAAGATGGTGTAGTGGCAGGGCTTTTGACTTGGGACCCGAAGGACGCGGGTTCGCGCCCCGGCCACTACACACCTTGGGGTGTCTATGAGTGCACACCTAATTCTCCAGCTCCCCGGGCGCTTTCTGGCTGCTCACTGCACCACCTGGTGGTGGTTGGGTTAAATGCAGAGACGAATTTCGTCTGTGTATGGGAAACATACACAGATGACAGACAAAGACATTATTATTATTATTATTATTATTTTTAGTGCAAATAGAATTGCCAGAAACAAACATATCTTTTGAAAATTATGTATCTTTCTTAAACAGACCTCTGTCCTGCTTAATAACTTAAAACAGAATTATGTATCTTTCTTAAACAGACCTCTGTCCTGCTTAATAACTTAAAACAGTATTAAATAACAAAAAATCAATACGAACATTCTGTAATAGTGCATTTAGTGCAACGTGCAAATAAAGTTTGTAGTAAATTTGTAAACATAAACACATTGTGCCTCAAAGGCCATGGCTTTCCACTTGTAGTAAAAATAAAAAACTTGTAAACTAAACAGTGGAACGTTACATTATGGAGTCAACCTATTTTTTCCATTTGTATTTCTGCTGAGATCGTGCTGCAGCAAGGAGTGCTCTGTTTTTCAGTGCCAAAGAGTAAAACTCTGAGCAAGACATTTCATAATTTAGACTGACAATGAGCTCACTTCTAATTAGTTCAGTAGAACATTTGTTTTGCACATCAGTCCACTTACTTTTCATGAAAGAGAAAATCCTTTCCACAAACCCAGTGGAAGATGGGATGCTGAGGACAAAGGATACAACAGCTGGATGTTGGGGAGGTCAGCTGCCTGAAGAACTTGCATCCACTTCTCTGCTGTTCCCTGGGACTGCCACCTTTCTTTCTCCTGAGGTGAGGTGGTGAGGTGGTCTATCAGGCTGTTTGCAGTCACACATTCCTCATACAGCTCATCCATAGACATGTTTAGCCTGCCAAAAGGTGTTAAAGTTCATTAGTGACACATAGCCTAGGTTATGTAGTGATAAATAAATGGAAAAACGTGTATTGTTTATATTTATAATTTAGCATTGTATTTAAACTACATTTTGAAATGTATTTATTAATTTACCTATATGAACTGTGTTTTTTTAAAGATGGACAAGGTTGTATGTTTGCATAGTGTAAAGTAAATTCACAATTATGTATTTATTTGTACGTGTCAATTGTACACTTTTGTTTATAACTATCAATAATTAAACATGGTTCACCACTACACTGGAAATTATTGAATTTTTACCTGCCAACCAGGTGAAGACTTTCAGTGATCTTCTCCACTTCCTCAAAGGATATTTTTCCAGATGCCAGAGAGAGGGGCTGAAGGTGAAAGAGCCAGTTTTCCTCTGAGAAGTCAAACCACTTCTGGACAGAACTGATGGCAGTTGTAAAGTCCTGCCTGGCCACACCAGCTTCAGATGGCAAGAGATGCTGCAGCTTTTGTCTTGTTAGGTACCCGTAGAACCCATCATCTCTTCTTTAATATATTTTATGCATTCATTTTTCAATTCTACTTGTTTATTACAATAATATGATCATATTTTTGGCCTGCTCACATTCATGCTCACACTTTTACGCATTAAACTTTTATCCTTACTCCCCCCCCCTTTTTTTTTTTTTTTTACATACCATATCTGCCTCTGGTGTTGCCCGGTGCAGAACAAATTGGTCAAGGGTTCTCCTGGTTTTGTTGTCTTTCACGTTTCTTATGTGTCCAACTGCAGAAGCATGCTGTTTCACATCAAACTGTCCACCGTGGGCTACAGAAAAAGTACGCTTGCAGACAGTACAGTTCGCTTTGTAGCCATTATCATTCACGCGTTCCAGCCACTTCCTTTTCCCACTCGACTCTGTATTTTTGCAGCCGTTTCTTTTTTTTCCTGGGGGGAGTAGTCAGGCTCGAAGGTGATCTATGTTCACTGTTTAAATCCCCTGAATGTTTGCCGCTCGCGTCCATAATGCTGCCTTCTTCTTCAAATCCTGTCGCTGCCGTGTCTTCCGTAAACTGCCAAGACTGGACCAATGAGATGAGCCGGATTCTGTAGTTTCAATCACGTGTGTAAAGGGCTGTCAGCTCATTGGTCACAGAGCAGAGAGGCTTCTTTACCGTAAAAATCGACATAAAGCGCATCATTATTTATCAACTCCATTGACGTGGACAGAATAGTTTTGATTCTCACGATATTACGGGACAAAGTGCGTCTCGTTATAGATCAACAAGGGACGCATATTTTTGTTTCTAAATACGGAACGATGCCGTTTTTCAAGGGACGGTTGGCAATGGCAACCCTAGGAGTGGGGCAAAAAGTGTGTGTGGGTGTGGTCCTTCATGATGCAGGTGGCCCTCTTTCTGCATCTGGAGGTGTAGATGTCTGTGAAGGTGGGGAGGCTGAAGGGCGAGATACACTCGAGCGTCCTCACGGTACGCCTATACGCAGCGTACGTACGCCAAGGCAAAAGCGTAGCCCCGCGTAGCCCCTCAGGGCATGTACGCGCAAAAGTATTTTTTTACTACGCATACGCGATCCGCGTGCGCGATACGCGGTGTCTGACCATAAACTTCCCGGCGCCGGACTGTTTTGTATGTTACACAAATGAAATAAATTCCCCTTCTTTATCGCTGATCGGGCCTTTTCTTTTGTTTTTTTGCCTAAAGTCAAGTAACCGCTTCTTCCTCCGTTCACTCGATGATTGAAATGAATGAATTCAGGTCCTACCTGGGTGCGCGATGTTTTAATATTCCCTGGTGGGCTGTGTGCTGCAGGAAAAGCGCTCCCTGTTATTATTTTTATTTCTGAGAGAACTTTTTATAACATATATAGTAGAAACACCGCATCAGAACACCGCAGAAGTCCAGCGAGCTGCTCATGTTGCATTCTCAAGGTTTCACTTTCAGCTGACTGAACGCTGTCAATCAATTCAGTAGGCGTGTCAGCAAGTGACCAATCAGCGAGCTCAGTTGAGTCCCTTCCGTGTGCTGCT
>JBBPBX010075509.1:0-17326 GCA_038048925.1 Garcialebias charrua | reverse complement strand
TTTTTCTGATAATTTCAATTTTTTTATGCTCATTTCTGCTTCTTTCAGCATAATTAGGCACATGTGTTCTTTCTGCTATGTTATGCCAATTTAAAGGTCCACTGACATGAATTTTTTACTATTCATAAAATTGCTCAAAATATATATATTTTATCATTTAAATATGTTTTTGCAAACAAAATGATAAATCACTTTAATTTTGCTTTAAAAGTGATTTTGAACTTCAAGCCGTGTTTAATCATGGGAAATCCGATTACACTCGAACGCACCATATGTGATGTCACACTGGGCAGAGGGCTGTGGTGTCTTTAATAGCGGACAATTTAAAACTGGACGAATTTATCAATCTATGTGAAGATTTGAGCTATTTGTCTTCATTTTGGGAAGTAGAAAATAGTTTGGGTGATGGAACAAGAAACAACAGGATCTAATTTAGGTCTGATTCTGTATCAGACTTCCTTCATGTCGAGATGCTCATACCTGCACACTGTGACAAGCCCAGAGCTCTGCCCGTTGTGACATCACAGATGGTGCGTTCGTGTGTAATCGGATTTCCCATGATTAAACACTGCTTGAAGTTCAAAATCACAGCAAAATTAAAGTGATTTATCATTTTGTTTGCAAAAACAAACATATTTAAATGATAAAATGTATATATTTTGAGCAATTTTATGAATAGTAAAAAAAATCATGTCAGTGGACCTTTAAGCTTGTTCTGTGGTGGACCACTAGGGGACTCTACTCACACCCAGTGGACCGGATGTTGTACCGGATGTTTTATTGTGAAAGGTCCAGAGGACCAGATGTTTTCTTGTGAAAGGGTTGATGTATAAGGTGTGTTTGTGGTTCTTACCGCCAGAATTGTTGGAGTTGAGTAAAGTGAAGTTCTGCATCCCGTCTCCTGTGTCGTCTCTTCACCTCCTCCACACTGGTGACCTTGTGAATTGAACATGTCGACATCTGACGCTCCAGCCAGCTCTCCTCAGATGTCCGCTGCTGTGGAACCTCCACAGGCGGCCCCGCACGCTTTTTCGGTGGCCGTTAAAATCCCGGACTTCTGGCTGCATGATCCTCCTTCATGGTTCGTCCACATCGAAGCACAGTTTGCTCTTCGCGGGATTTCTGCAGACGACACCAAATACCACTATGTGGTCGCCTCGCTGGATCCGCTGTCCACCCGGCGGGCAATGAGCCTGCTCCGGGACCCTCCAGCACACGGAAAGTACGCCGCCCTCAAGCAGCTCCTCCTGCGGCGTTACTCCCTCTCCGACGCGGAGCGCGCCGAGAAACTTTTTTCCCTCTCCGGCTTGGGCGATGGCACAGCTCTTGAGCTGATGGAGAGCATGTTGTCCTTGCTGGGATCAGACGACGTGGGTTCCTCTTCCTCCACCTCTTCCTCCGTCAGCTCCCGGCTCCAGTGCGAGCGGTCCTGGCCAACTCCCAGCTTCTGCAGCAGAAGGACTACCGTTCGCTGGCTGAAGAAGCCGACCGTGTCCTCCTGGCTACAAGGACCTTCGCAGTCCAGGCGGCGGTCCCCGGATCTCCAGCAGCACCTGAGTTTCATACAACGCCCTCAGCGCCGGACGAGCCATCGGTGGTAGCAGGGGTCGCTACCCGCAGGCGGACAGGAGCCGCCCTTTGTTTCTACCACCAGCGCTTTGGCGCCAAAGCACGACGATGCATCCCGCCGTGCAGCTTCAAGCCGCAGGGAAACGACAACGCCAGCGCCCGCTAGCAGCCGCGCCGTTGGCGACAAGGAAAGGCTGCTTTTCATCGAAGACTCGAGGTCGGGGAGGCGGTTCCTGGTGGACTCTGGTTCGCAGAAGAGCCTCGTTCCCCCGACTGGCTCAGACAGGTTGGCAGAAGGCTGCGGCCCGCTGCTAACTGCGGCTAATGGCTCTCCCATCAAGACGTTTGGTGAAAGGTTGGTGACTGTTTGTTTCCATGACCGGGACTTCCAGTGGAACTTTGTTGTAGCTGCGAGCTCAGTTCCTATTTTAGGGGCTGATTTTCTTTGTGCTCACGGGCTCCTTGTTGACGTTGCTAACAGACGTTTGATCGACGCTGTGTCCTTTTCGTCACTGCCTTGTGCTACACGAGGAGCTGGGCCTTTAATGCATGCTAACTTTTTAGCTTCGGGTAATGTGTTTCAGCGTTTATTGTCTGAGTTCCCCTCGCTGACTGTTCCTAATTTTGCCAACACAAACACAAAACATGGGATCGAACATTATATCCCCACAACGGGCCCCCCGGTTTTCGCACGTGCACGCCGCCTCGATGCTACTAAGCTAGCAATCGCGCAGGAAGAGTTTGCTAACATGGAGCGTTTAGGCATCGTGCAACGTTCAAACAGTCCGTGGGCCTCCCCCTTGCACATGGTGCCCAAGGCAGACGGCAAATGGCGACCATGTGGGGATTTCCGCCGCCTTAATAACATCACAGAGAACGATCGTTATCCCATCCCCCACATCCAGGATTTTTCAGTGCACCTGGCTGGGACCTCCATTTTTTCTAAAGTAGATTTAGTACGGGGGTACCACCAGGTTCCTGTGCATGTGGAGGATGTCCCTAAGACCGCTGTTATCACTCCTTTTGGCCTGTTTGAGTTTTTGCGCATGCCTTTTGGTCTTAAAGGTGCAGCACAAACGTTCCAGCGGTTGATGGATTCAGTCTTAAGGGGATTGTCCTTCGTATTTGTGTACTTGGACGACATCCTGGTGGCTAGCAGCTCGGCTGAACAGCACATGTCCCACCTCCGTGAGGTTTTTCAGCGCCTAGCAGCACATGGCCTGATTGTAAATACAGCGAAATGCCAGTTTGGGTTGCCAGTCATTGACTTTTTGGGCCACCGCATTTCTGCCAGTGGTGCTGTCCCGTTACCAAACAAAGTGCAGGCGGTGTCCAATTTTCCACAGCCCCAGTCTGTTAAAGCGCTACAAGAATTTTTGGGAATGGTTAATTTCTATAACCGTTTCCTCCCCAGGGCAGCACAACTGCTACGACCGTTCTATGGAGCGCTAAAAAAGAAAAAGCTCAACGACAACGTTGACTGGACACCAGAACGCCTCCAGGCATTTGGTGATGCTAAAACTGCATTGGCCACTGCTGCCCTTTTGGCCCATCCATCCCCAGCGGCACAAATAGCTTTGACAACAGACGCATCTGATGTTGCGGTGGGGGCTGTGTTAGAACAGCAGGTTTCCGGGGTTTGGCAACCGCTTGCATTTTTCAGCCGTACGCTGCGGGACAATGAGCTGAAATACAGTGTTTTTGACAGGGAGTTGCTGGCGCTTTACCTGGCCACACGCCATTTCAGGTTTTTCCTGGAGGGCCGCCAGTTCACTGCATACGTTGACCACAAACCCTTGGTGTTTGCTATGTCAAAAATTTCTGACCCCTGGTCTGCTCGCCAGCAACGCCACCTCGCAGCGGTGTCTGAATTTACTACAGACATTCAGCATGTGGCTGGCAAATCCAACGTGGTGGCCGACTGTCTCTCCCGGGTGCTGATCTCTCCCGTGTACGTTGGCATCGATTTTTCTGCTATGGCTGCGGACCAACGTAGCGACGCAGAAATACTCGAGCTCCAGTCCGGGCCCACAGGCCTCGAGTTGGAGGAACGGCAGGTGAATGACGGAGGTCCTCTCCTGCTCTGTGACGTTTCTACTGGCAGGCCCCGCCCTCTGGTTCCAGTTTCATGGCGACGCCGCGTTTTTGATTCTTTACATTCCCTTTCTCATCCAGGTGTTAGAGCCTCTGTGAAACTGGTCAGTTCAAAGTTTGTTTGGCCCGGTCTGCGTAAAGCAGTTAAGGAGTGGGCAGCAGCGTGTGTCCCATGCCAGCGTGCTAAGGTTAACAGGCACACCAAAGCACCTTTGGAACCTTTCTCCATTCCTGGTCGGCGGTTTGACCATGTGCACGTAGACCTGGTGGGCCCTCTGCCTCCATCACAGGGTTTTACTCATCTGCTGACTATGATAGACCGGACCACCAGGTGGCCTGAGGTGGTTCCTCTGGCATCCACAACGTCTGCAGTGGTGGCCCGGGCATTTTTGTCTACCTGGGTTGCGCGTTTTGGCCCCCCTTCAGACATTACATCGGACAGGGGCCCTCAGTTTGTTTCTGAGCTTTGGTCTACCATGGCCAAGGGTCTGGGGACTAACGTCCACAGAACCACCGCTTACAACCCCCAAGCTAATGGTTTGTGTGAACGGTTTCACAGGTCATTGAAAGCTGCACTTCGTGCTGCATTGACCGGTGACAACTGGATTGACCGTCTTCCCTGGGTTTTGTTGGGTTTACGTACCGCAACCAAAGAGGACCTGAGCTCTTCCCCAGCTGAACTGGTTTTCGGTCAGCCTGTGCGCGTCTCCGGTGAGTTTTTACCTGAGGTACCCCCACAGTTCGCTCCACCGTTACACCATTTTTCCTCTCAGGAGGGCTCTTTTCGTGTCCCTGGCCCGGTACACCATTGTTTACCGCAGTCATTTGTCCCTAAGAGTCTGGAGTCCTCTAAATTTGTTTTTGTCAAACACAATGCACACAGGACACCACTACAGCCTTTGTATGATGGCCCATTTCGGGTTCTCCAGCCAGGTCCAAAACACTTCCTTTTAGATTTAGGCGGTCGTACTGAGACTGTCTGTATCGATAGGCTTAAACCAGCTCATGTTATGTCAGATGATCATGTTGTTACGGCCCAGGCTCCTCGCTGGGGCAGACCTCCATCCACGTCGCTAACGGACTGTTGTCCTCCTTCCAGTGACTCTCAACGACCAACGGAGCCCGACTCTTCTATTTGTAACTGGGTCTTAGACTTCTTAACAGACAGACCACAGTCCGTGAAGATCCACAACTTCTCCTCCTCCACCATCACCCTCAGCACTGGCTCTCCTCAGGGATGTGTGCTGAGCCCTCTTCTGTTCACTCTGCTCACATATGATTGTATAGCCACACATCCAGGCTGTCATATTGTTAAGTTTGCAGATGATACAGCTGTGGTGGGATGCATCACAGATAATGATGAATCCAGCTACAGACAGGAGGTGGAACATCTGGAGAGCTGGTGCAAAGAGAACAACCTTCACATGAATGTGAAGAAGACGAAGGAGATGATTGTGGACTTCAGAAGGAACAAACACACCCACACCCCACTGTATATAGGTGGATCTGCGGTGGAGGTGGTCTCCAGCTACAAATACCTGGGTGTACACTTGAATGATAACCTCAGCTGGAGCAACAACACCACCAGCCTGATCAAGAAAGGTCATCAGAGACTCTACTTCCTCAGACGGCTGAGACGAGCCGGTCTGAGAAGCCCAGTCCTCACCTCGTTCTACAGGTGTGCAGTGGAGAGCGTCCTGTGCTCCAGCATCAACGTGTGGCATGGAGGCTGCACAGTTGCAGAGAGAAAAGCTCTGCAGAGAGTGGTGAAGGCTGCACAGAAGTCTGTGGGAGTCAGTCTCCCCACCATCACAGACATTTACACCTCCAGATGCAGAAAAAGAGCCACCTGCATCATGAAAGACCTCACTCACCCAGCACACTCACTCTTTGCACCACTCCCCTCGGGACGGAGGTTGAGGAGCATCAAATGTAGAACCACTAGACTGAGAAACAGCTTCTACCCTGAGGCTGTCAGACTCATGAATAAATAAATAATAAGAATAAACACTGCAAAATGTCACATCATACTGATACTGTACTGATCTGTTTCTTGTTGCTGCGTTCATCTGTGACCATCTGCTCATGTTCGTGCTGCTGTTTATAATGATGTTTTTCTACTACATTAGGGCTTAGTGTATTACTAGCTGATGTGATGTCTCTCTTAGTTAATCCTAGATGTTATTATTGTATTTCTCTTGCATTTGTTGTTGGATGTAACTGGGACCCTGTGTACATAATCTCGTTTTCAACACATGTACTACATGCGGTGCAAATGACAATAAATTCTCTCTGACTCTGACTCTGACTCTGACTCTGACTCTTCTGCAGGCCCTCCTCGTCGCCCCCCGCTTCATCAGACTGGTTACGAAGGGCCCAGGTTCAGCCGTTCTGGTCGTTTGATCAAACCTAAAATGCTGGACTAGTAATGGACCTTACTGGGTGTTCTGGGGGGGCGTGTGTGGTGGACCACTAGGGGACTCTACTCACACCCAGTGGACCGGATGTTGTACCGGATGTTTTATTGTGAAAGGTCCAGAGGACCGGATGTTTTATTGTGAAAGGGTTGATGTATAAGGTGTGTTTGTGGTTCTTACCGCCAGAATTGTTGGAGTTGTATAAAGTGAAGTTCTGCATCCCGTCTCCTGTGTCGTCTCTTCACCTCCTCCACAGTTCTACATTTTGACCTTTTTAGATAATTTAACTGTTTTCAATAAATTCAAGTTTTGCGTGGTAATTTCTACTACTATTAGCCTAATTAACTTATTTATACTAATTTCAGTATAGATATAGATATCACGGCAGCACAACTGGTAGAGCTGCTGCATCTCAGCGAGAAGGTTGCCGGTTCAAATCCCGGTCCGGGGGCCTTTCTGGGTGGAGTTTGTATGTTCTCCCCGTGCATGTGTGGGTTTCTTCCGGGTGCTCCGATTTCCTCCCACAGACCAAAAACATGCATGTTAGGCTGATTGGTAACTCTAAATTGACCCTAGGTGTGAGTGAGAGAGTGAATGAATGGTTGTTTGTCTCATTTGTCTCTATGTGGAAGAGGGAGGCCAAAAAGGAGATATATGGATGCAGTTAGAGAGGACATGAAGGTAGTTGGAGTGAGGACAGAGGATGCAGAGGACATAGTGAGGTGGAGGAGGATGACTCGCAGTGGCAACCTCTGAAGAGGGAACAGCCGAAAGAAGAAGAAGAGCAAAATATTTAACTTGCAAGTTAAATATTTAGGTTATATTCACGTAATGATGTTTGCAGATGACATTGTGATCTGTGGTGAGAACAGGTGGAAGAGAACTTGGAGAGGTGGGGGTATGCACTTGAAAGAAAAGGAATGAAAGTCAGCCGTAGTAAAGCCTCCAGTAGACCTCAGCGTCCTGCCTTTACGCCACTCTACGCGCGCATTCTGTGCGCACGCGTTCGCTGGCACAGCTCTGCTTTCTTTCTCACGTTAAATGCTTGCGTTTTCGCTCCAAATCCTTGTTGTAATGTGAGCAGCTGCGCGCAGAGGGGACAAACTGAGGTCGCTGATTGGTCACTTGCTGACACGCCTACTGAAATGATTGACAGCTCAGTGAGAGAACTCAGAGAACTCATCATGAGCAGCCCGCTGCAGCCCGCTGCGGTGTTCTGCTGCGGTGTTTCTACTTTATATGTTATAAAAAGTTCTAAGAAATAAAAATAAAAACAGGGAGCGCTTTTCCTGCAGCCCACAGCCCACCAGGAAATATTTAAAACCTCGCGCAGCCAGGTAGGACCTGAATTCATTCATTTCAGTCATCGAGTGAACGGAGTAAGAAGCGATTACTTGACTTTTGGCAAAAAAACAAAAGAAAAGGCCCGATCAGCGATAAAGAAGAGGAATTTTATTCATTTGTGTAACATACAAAACAGTCCGGCGCCGGGGAAGTTTATGGTCAGACACAGCGCAAGCGTGCACGGTCGTAAAAAAAGAGCTTTGCGCGTTCGTGCCCTGAGGGGCTACGCTTTTGCCTCAGCGTACGTAAGTCGTACAGAGGCGTAATGCTTGTACGCGGAGGTCTACTGGGGCCTTAAGACAGAGTACATGTGTGTGAATGAGAGGGAGGAGGTGGAACAGTGAGGCTACAAGGAGCAGAGGTCACAAAGGAGCAGGACTTCAAGTACTTGGGGTCCACTGTCCAGGAAAATGGGAAATGTGGGAAAGAAGTGAAAAAGAGAGTCCAGGCAGGATGGAGTGGATGGAGAAAAGTTTCAGGAGTGATTTGTGACAAAAAGGTGTCAGCAAAGGTCAAAGGAAAAGTTTACAAGACAGTGGTGAGACCAGCTATGTTGTATGGTCTGGAGACAGTGTCATTGACAAAAAGACAGGAGAAAGAACTGGAAGTAGCAGAAATGAAGATGCTGAGGTTCTCCTTAGGAGTGACAAGGATGGATAAGATCAGGAATGAGATCATCAGAGGTACAACACATGTTGAACAACTCATCCCAGAACATCTTCTCGTCCCCCTTAACAACTCTCTGCTATCCCCCTCCCCTCAGGTCAAGAGTCTCGGTGTCATCCTTGACACCACTCTCTCCTTCACTTCACACATCAACAATGTTACTCGGTCTGCCTATTTCCACCTCCGTAATATTAACCGTCTCAGTCCTTCTCTCACACCCCGCTCTACAGCCATCCTAGTGCAGTCTTGTGACTTCCCGTATCGATTACTGCAACTCCCTTCTCTACGGCCTCCCCAACAAATCTCTCCACAAGTTACAGATGGTCCAGAACTCAGCTACCCGTGTCATCACTCAAACCTCCTCCTATAATCACTTCACTCCGCTGATCTGTTTTCTTGTTGCTGTGTTCATCTGTGACCATCTGCTCATACAGACTCGTGTTCGTGCTGCTGTTTATAATGATGTTTTTCCACTACATTAGGACTTAGTGTATTACTAGTTGATGTTTCTCTTAGATAATTCTAGATGTTATTACTGTTTTTCTCTTGCATTTGTTGTTGGATGTAACTGGGACCCCGTGTACATAATCTCGTTTTCATCACATGTACCACATGCGGTGCAAATGACAATAAAGACTCTCTGACTCTGACTCTGATAATGTTTGAACTGTGTTAGTTTGTTAAGTGTCCTTGGGTGTCCTGAAAGGCGCTTTTAAATAAAATGATTATTATTATTAACTGGGAGATAAAGTTAGGGAGGCCAGACTAAGATGGTTTGGACATGTCCAAAGGAGGGACAGTGGGTATATTGGTAGAAGGATGTTAGAAATGCAGCTGCCAGGAAAAAGACACAGAGGAAGGACAAAGAGGAGATATATGGATGCAGTTGTGGTGTATTTACCCCCATGGTTTTCTGGAGTTGGTTCAGTCCAGTTCTAGTGAGAGGCGCAAGCGCTCACGCTCTTTTTGTCCTCTCTCGGCTTCCTTACTTCAATAAAGAAATACGTAAAAATGGTCCGAGCCTCCTCTGCTCCTTAAGACATAACAACTGGCGACGAGGATATATTTTCCCTTCTTCTTCTTTTTGGGAGAGACGACGTCAAGTGTCAGTACTAGTGAGTACAATGGCTCAAGTTGGCAAAATAGATGACTTCAGACCAGAGGCTGAGCCGTCAGCAGTCAATGTGTGAGAGGCAGGGGACACCCTGGACAGGTCAATCACAGGGACACAGAAACAAACAAGCCAAACAACCATTTGCTCTTTCACTCACACCTCGAGACAATTTAGAGTTACCAATCAGTCTAACCTTTGGACTAGTTTCCTCCCACAGACCAAAAACATATGTTAGACTCTAACACATGCTTTTGGTCTGTGGGAGGAAACAGGAGTATCCAGAAAAAACCCACGCCTGTACAGAGAGAACATGCAAATTCCACCCACAAAGGCCTACGACTGGGATTTGATCAGCCAACTACTCTGCCACCGAAGCCACCGTGCCTCCCCTAAGTGAACATAAAAATGTATTAAAAAAATTACAATTATGTGCATGATGCGTTCAAGTGGAAAATAACCCACTTCTATCAGACCTTGCTGATTTTCCTTTGTTTCTACAATCTGTCCATTGAATTTATAGAATTTCTCTTAAACTCATAATTCACTTGTTCTTGAAATTATGGAAACTTTTTGTTTGCAGTCATCACAGATTGTTGTTGAAAGAACCCCATCACTCAATCTGTGCTAATTTTGTCCTCTTTATGTATGAGAGATCAGCAAATTGTGAAAATGATCGGTTGTACTGCATTTTTATCTATTTTTTACCTTTCTGTGTTTTTCATGCATGTGTTCAGAAATAGATTTTTTTCAACCTTGTTTTCTTTTTTCCTGTCAATTTCTTTTTCTGCATCTTGTTTTATTGTGTGAGATGTATTTCTTGTGTATTCCATCCACTTTTTTAGTTTGTATTGTAACAAATGGTAAGTTTGGTTTCTGGCCTCAGTTACACTCATCTTGTCTCTTGTTTATCATTTTATCATTTATTACTCGATATCTCACCTAATTACTCCTCGCAGAATAAACAGCACTTGTCTTTTCTTGTGTAAGGACAACTTAATGTCATACTACATATTTTATTTTGTTTTTGTTTGTGACCTTGGCATTGAATTTGTTTCGTGTCACGTCTTGCATTTCAAGTGCTCATTTCATGCCAAACCATTCATTACTCCATCCATCCATCCATCCATCCATCCATCTTCTTCCGCTTATCCGGGGTCGGGTCGCGGGGGTAGCAGCCTAAGTAGGGAGGCCCAGACTTCCCTCTCCCCAGCCACTTGGAGCAGCTCCTCCGGGGGAATCCCAAGGCGTTCCCAGGCCAGCCGAGAAACATAGTCCCTCCAGCGCGTCCTGGGTCTTCCTCTGGGTCTCCTCCCGGTGGGACATGCCCGGAACACCTCACCAGGGAGGCGTCCAGGAGGCATCCTAACCAGATGCCCGAGCCACCTCAACTGGCTCCTCTCGATGTGGAGAAGCAGCGGCTCTACTCCGAGTCCCTCCCGGATGACTGAGCTTCTCACCCTATCTCTAAGGGAGAGTCCAGCCACCCTGCGGAGAAAACTCATTTCAGCCGCTTGTATCCGAGATCTTGTTCTTTCGGTCATAACCCAAAGCTCATGACCATAGATGAGGGTGGGAACGTAGATCGATCGGTAAATTGAGAGCTTTGCCTTTCGACTCAGCTCTCTCTTCACCACGACAGACCGGTACAGCGCCCGCTTCACTGCGGACGCTGCACCTATCCGCCTATCGATCTCACGCAGTTTTCCCTCATTTGTGAACAAGATCCCGAGAAAAATTAACTGTGATGTAGCGAGGGACTACTGTAAAACTATTGCCGGAGACCAGTTTAAAATACGACAACAAAAACTGACTCCTTAAACAACTAAAAGAGGCAAGAAAACGCAAAACAAAAGACAAGAATTTTTTTTTTTTTTTTACTTTTTATTTCTGCTTTGAATTGTGCAACATGTTAGCTGCATGAGAGCAATACAAATTCAAATGTGGGTCTAGATATAGATTAAAGGTTCAGTCTGCAGTTTCTGTAGAACATCAGCACTTAGAAAAAATTTCAACAAGCAAAGCATTCTGATCCCTCCCCCTCAGAGCCATATATTAGGAAGGCGGTTCCAGCAGATCCTCCTCTGATTTTTTCTTCAAATGGTGTCCCTATTGAGTTTGTTGATTCCTATAAATATCTGGGTATCCTGATCGATTCACATCTCTCTTTTAAACTCCACGTGGAAAACCTAGTGAAGAAATTGAAAGTTAAACTGGGTTTCTTTTTCAGAAACAGATCCTGTCTAACACTGAATGTTAGGAAACGCCTTGTATCCGTGACTTTCCTTCCCTCCATTGATTACGGTGACATTCTCTACATGAATGCTCCTACAAGCACCCTGCGGATGTTGGATGTGGTCTATCATGGTGCACTAAGATTCATAACTGGTTGTGATTATCGTACCCACCACTGCACCCTGTATTCACTGGTTAACTTGGACATCATTAACCTCACGCAGACTCTTCCACTGGTACATTTTCATCTTTAAATCACTTCTTGGTCTGCTGCCCTCATACATCTCCTCCTACATGTCTTTGCGTGAGTGCAGCTACAGCGTGCGCTCTCAGGACATGATTACCTGCAGTGTTCCGTCAGTGAGGACTGAACTTGGAAAAAGGGCCTTCTCCTACTCTGCTCCTGCTTCATGGAATATCTTACAAAAAGATCTGAAGCTCTCGACCTTGACTTCTCTAAATGGTTTTCAGAATCTGTTGGAATCCTGGCAAAAACCAATGCAGATTTGTTCCTGTCTTTGATTTTATACGTCTACCTTATAATGTTTTGCTAGTTTTTTGATACTTTGTTAAAAAAAAAAAAAAAAAAAAAAATATATATATATTTTGTTTTTTTCTCTCTTTTTGTTTTCTATTGTTTATTGTTTGTTTGTTTATTGTTTAATGAAATTCTATCACTGCTGTTCATTGTTCTTTAGTTTTAGCAGGTCGCTTTCGTAAATGAGCCCATGAGGTTCAAAAGATTTACCTGACTAAATAAAGGTTGAATGAATGAATATGGCTCTGCCCCCTTGTGGTCTGTTGAAATTTGAATTCAAGCTCTGTTTTTATTGGCTGATTCAAATTCAAGCTCGGTTTTTATTGGCTGGTTACAAACTTTGTTTTTATTGGCTGGAAAATGGCGGGTCACTTTTTCTTTTTAGAAATGCTTATTTACCACCTGGAGAAGCAAGGGGACAATTTTTTTTTTAGTTTTTTCAGAGATTACCTCTCTAACATCAATCTAGTGACAGAGTGAAGAAATATGTTAAAATATATATTGTTTGAAAAGTTACAGACTACATTACAATCTTACATACCCCAGCTTTAATGTCAAGAATGCGTTATAAATAGGGATGTCCGATAATATCGGCCTACCGATATTATCGGACCGATATTGGCATAAAAATGTAAAATCTCTACATATCGGTATCGGTTTCTCTTCCGATAACAAAAGCCCGATAATTCACATTTTATTTAACAATGAAAAATTATAGTAGGCTGTATATTTTACTTGTTATTTTAGTTGACATTACATGTTCCAAACTCTTTTACAGCTACAATGTTTAATTTTATTTAAGTCAAATTTGTCCTAGCTATAGTGGGTATTGTCAGGATTATCTCAGGGAGAGCATGATCCAACCTATTGTTTAAGTTTTTTTTTTTTATAAATATGGCAGTTTTTCCATAAATTCAGTTGAAATGGTTCTTATTTTCTACAGACTGTTTGCCTGTGGAATGTATCCAGTGGGGCAACACAATAAAGCAGACAAAATGTCCCTGACAGGAGATATATAATTTCACTTTAATATCGGTTTGTAATATCGGTTAATATCGTAATAGGAAATTAAGTGTTAAACAATATCGGCATATCGAATATCGGCAAAAAAGTCAATATCGAGCATCTCTAGTTATAAAGCATAAACTAATACTGAAAACTTTGCATCATCAGATTTTTCACTTCATGCCTTTGGAAGAGTCAGAGCTCCAGATTTGTTGGACATGATTGAAGATAAGCAGTTTGCCGTCATCGGTCAGTTGTAGACGGCACATGGTAGAGCCGTTACGGTGAGAGTTGGTCTGCCATCGAGGTTGATCTTCTTGGTTGTACATGACCAGGTTGGAGTCATCCTGCATGCACAGGCGGACGGCACCAGTGCCGTTAGTGTCTGCAGTCCACACGGGCTTCCAGCCATAAATGACAAAGTTTCCATCATCCTGCATTAAGAAACAAGAACATACAGCTGTTGTTAACAATCTTATGGATAAAATGAACTCACACCACTGAGGTGAACAAGTTTTAATAACTTTTGAACTGAGAGAAAGTGTGATCACCTGGAAGATGGCCTTAAACAGTCCATTGTTGGACACAAGACTGTCTCCCCTACGGAGCTCACTATTTCTGGACAGATAGTTTCTGCTCATTTTTCTAAAGAAAACAAGAAAAAAAAATTGAGTTTGAATTTGTTGGAGAAACAATATATGATTTATATAAACCACTTCAATAGCTCCAGATTCAACTACACAATAAGATATGAATACTCACAGCCTCGAGTGTTGAACAGCAGTCAGTCAGTGAGCAGAAGAAAAAGATGTGAGCATTCAGAGCTGACTGAGTATCTTTATATCATCCTGAGGTGGGCGGAGTAAACATCTTTTCTCTCTTTAACAGGTACTGTCATGTCATTGAGACCCTCCTAATTATTACATTTCTAAAGAACTTGTTCTAAACGCCAGACCTCAGGGCAAACTGTCAATGTGCAATCGGGGCCTCATCTCCAGGACACTTGATCCAAAGCAACAAAATAAATCTTGACATAAAGTTCTGCAGAAACTTGTTGGTAACGCTGTAATTATGAACGGTTATTGCGAAGCAGGAAACGACATACAACAATCAAAGAAGGGTATATTGAGGACCAAGATTGGCAATCTCTGTGGGAATTTAAAATACTGAAACCCTTTAGAGATTTTGTTCCAAAAATGAATAAAATAATAATACAATCATCAACACAATAATAAAAATCAACAACACAAAATTGAAAAGAATAAGAATTTACTGAAAATTTTTGAAGAAGTGGTAAATAGTTACTTAGTTGTGTGATGGTTTAACAAGCTAAGTAAAAACAAAACTTAATCAATCAAGGATATTTCTCATTTATCCTGAACTAAAATCATTAACTCAACAGAGTTTACCGGTATTTGGGTTTTAATCAGCTCAAGGATAAAAATAAAGTTTCACTATTTGATAAGTAGTCTGATAGTTAGATATTTCATGGAGAACTTTATTTAAACCACATTCATTCATTCATTCATTCATTCAACCTTTATTTATACAGGCTAGCCTCGTTGAGTCACGGGGACTCATTTACAAGAGGGACCTGTCTCACTCACACCAAACAACCATCCACTCTCACACTCACACCTAGGGTCAATTTAGAGTCACCAATCAGCCTAACAAGCATGTTTTTTGGTCTGTGGGAGGAAACCGGAGTACCCGGAGGAAACCCACGCATGCACGGGGAGAACATGCAAACTCCACCCAGAAAGGCCCCGGACCGGGATTTGAACCGGCAACCTTCTCGCTGAGAGGCAGCAGCTTTACCAGTTGTGCCACCGTGCTGCCCATCACATGATCAGGTTATGTATACAGTATAACTGCAGATGATAAATGTTTTTATGAAGTTGTGTCAACTTAAAATGTTTAACCTGACCAAAACTGCATGGATGTTATCATGTTGACGGTCCCTTACCGGTTCAAGGCTGGGGAATGTGCAGCTGGCTGTCGCTCTGTCTTTAGAGGCTGATTGGGTCTCCAACTGTCATGTTCACAGTATTGTTTGACCCCAAGTGGCAGACCAAACAGAAAACAGAAACAGAGTTTTCAAAAATAATATCTTTATTTACAGGTGCTGGTGTGAAAGCTGCAGAGGAATAAAAGGACACGGTGAGTACCGGATATGGGTTAGTAGAATTTGTTTTCAATGAAAGGCAGTAGTATCTTTCTTATTGAAACATGTCTTTGCTGGCAGGTGAGTAGTGGGAGAAGGGGAGTTTCTGTTGAAGGCTCATGTCTGAGGGGTGAGGTGAGAATCATTGGAGAGAGGATCAAGCTTGTTGATTAGGTAAGGTACTCTTTCCAGGCTGTACAAATAAAGTCCAGTTGTTAATAATAATAATAATAATGAATTCAATTTATAACGCACTTTTCATTAATGAAAATCTCAAAGTGCTACAAGGAGCAACAGAATTAAATGACAATAAAACAGACAATAAAACAAATAATAAAACATTTAAAATCAATAACAATATCAGCTAAGATCAAAAGTAGAATCATGAGGAGGTAGAGTATGCTCGGTCGAAAAGAAAGGTCTTCAAGTCGCTCTTAAAGTCAACCACAGACTGTGGGGCTCTTAGACAGTCAGGAAGAGAGTTCCACAGGCGGGGGGCAGCCACACTGAAAGCCCGGTCTCCCATGGTCCTTAATTTGGTTCTCGGAATGTGAAGGAGATTGCTGTTCTGTGACCGCAGCGAACGGGTGGATGAGTATGGAATGAGAATATCCTTCAGATAATCTGGTGAAGTTCCGTGTAAGCATTGATGTGTAATGAGAGCAGTTTTGTACTGAATTCTGTAGGCAACAGGAAGCCAATGAAGGTTATGGAGAATTGGCGTAATATGTTCAAATTTACGAACTCTCAACAAGATCCTTGCTGCACTGTTTTGAATATATTGAAGTTTCTGAAGGTTTTTGCCAGGGATTCCAATAAACAGGGAGTTGCAGTAGTCGAGCCTGGAGGAGACAAAAGCATGGACGAGCTTCTCAGCATCGGAAAAAGTTAGGGATGGGCGAAGTCTGGAGATGTTTCGAAGATGGAAGAAGCAAGTTTTAAACAGATGCTTAATGTGATTTTCAAATGTAAGATTGGAGTCCATTTTTATTCCAAGATTAGTAACAGAGGTGGAGAGGGGGATGTCTTGTCCAGAAAAGGAAAGTCTTGTTATAGGAGATGTTTGTACCTGGTGAGGGGTGCCAATCAGTATGGCCTCAGTCTTGGAGCAGTTTAATTGAAGAAAGTTCTGATTCATCCATGCCCTAATTGCCTCCAGGCAGGCAGAGAGGGCAGTGAGTGAAGATGGAGATGACAAGGTGGAAGATGAGGATGCTCCAGTCCTGATGTAAAGCTGTGTATCGTCGGCATAACAGTGAAAAGAAATGTTGAACTGATTAATAATTTGACCTAAAGGCAGCATGTAAAGGGAAAACAGCAGGGGCCCCAGAACCGACCCCTGAGGGACACCACAGGAGACACAAACTGTCTGGGACGTGGCGTTGCCAAGACTAACACATTCCAGCCTATTGGAGAGGAAAGATTTGAACCAGTCCAGGACTGTGTCGCAGAGACCGACCTCCACATGAAGACGGTGGAGGAGGATATTATGGTCCACAGTGTCGAAGGCTGCAGTGAGGTCAAGGAGGACAAGGATGGAGGGAGAGCCAGTGTCAGCAGCCAAGAGGACATCATTGGTAACCCTCAGCAATGCAGTCTCTGTACTGTGAGCTGCCCTAAATCCAGACTGGAACTTCTCATACAGGGAGTGTTGTTGTAGGTGGTCCTGCAGCTGAGCAGCAACAGCTTTTTCCAGCACTTTAGACAGAAAAGGGAGGTGTGAAATTGGGCGGTAATTAGAAAAAATGTCGGGATCCAAATTAGATTTTTTCAGAAGAGGCCTAATGATGGCGGTTTTTAGAGGCAGTGGAACATGACCAGATTGTAGAGACTGATTTATTATTTGAGTGATAAGTGGGCCTATTGCAGAATGATTGGTTTTTATGAGAGAAGAGGGGAAAGGATCCAGGGCGCAGGATGAAGGCTTCATTTGTTGTTTTCATTTGTTCTGTATTGAACGCCTTTTTTTGATTTATCATGTCCTGGACGACTGAGAATCTTCACCAGCATTTTCCAGGCTGTACTGTAGTATCTTGAGAGTTTTTCTGAGGGAGACACAATCTGGGTGAGTGGACTCCACGAAGAACAAAAGAGACCTAGGGAGGCTTTATTGGAGTCCAGGATTTGGAAGTCACCGTACAGTCACAAAAACGGGATTATAGCAACACGCTATCAAAGATACT
>JBBPBX010075508.1:0-17326 GCA_038048925.1 Garcialebias charrua | reverse complement strand
GAAATATAAAATACATAAAGATTATAAAATGCAAAATAATAAAAATACATTTAGTAAAGTTAATGATAAGCTAGTCTAAAGAGATGTGTTTTCAGGGCAGTCTTGAACAGAGAAAGGGAGGTGGTGTTTCGAAGGTCTGGTGGTAGAGCGTTCCAGAGGTGAGGGGCAGAGCAGGTGAAGGCCCTGCTCCCCATGGTGGAGAGGTGGGCAGAGGGTACATGGAGATGTAGCGAAGAGGAGGATCTGAGAGAGCGTGATGGGATGGAGATTTGTAGGAGGTCAGATAGATAAGGAGGGGCAAGGTTGTGGATAGATTTGAACGTGAGAAGTAGAATTTTGAAGATGATGCGTGATTTAACCGGGAGCCAGTGGAGCTGCTGCAGGACAGGAGTGATGTGGTTATAGTAGGATGTTTGAGTGATGACACGGGCAGCTGAGTTCTGGACCATCTGTAGACCATTATGCTTCCTTAAGCTTAGACTACTAGAGGACAAATCGACCTAATTTCTTAAAATTATTTGCTAAAAGTGAACAGTTTTCATTTGATACTATTTATATCTTAGCATGTGATTCTTGACCATTGTGTATCTGTCATTCTTTCCTGTTCCTCTCAATCCCAGCCAGTCAAAGCAGATTGCTCCTTGACCCGAGCCTGGTTTTGCTGGAGGTTTCTCCCTCATGAAAGAGTTTTCCTTTCCACTGTTACCTTTGTGCTTGCTCAAGATGAGAGTTCTGCAATGAAGTTTTACTGAAAGCAGTCTGTTCCTCAGATAATTAATATTATCAACTTACTTTATATATTTATTTATATAAATGTTTATATTCAGTTCCTGAGATTACTTCTGTTGTGACTTGGTGTTATATAAATAAACTGAATTGAACTGAACAGAATTTACTTTTCATTTTAAATGCTTTTATATGCAACAAAGTTCATGCTTAATCATCCAGGTACCAAATCCAATAATTCTCAGTCCGTCATCTGGACAGTTTCTTTTTTATAGAAACGTTTCACCCTCTATATGGAGGGCTTCATCAGTCAGAGGAATTCCAGCAAACTGTTTCCCCACCAAGCAGTAAACTCTGTAAGTGGACCAACAGTTTGCTGGAGCCAAGATGGTTTCTCTGGGGGCCGTCCTGTCCCTCGTCGACTCCTCCCAGGCAGGCAGCCAGCCAAGTGGTTCAAATCAACAAAGTAAAAAAAAAAAACTGTCCAGATGACCTGATTGAGAATTATTGGATTTGGTACCTGGATTATTGAGCATGAACTTTCTTGCCTTGAACCACTTTGGCTGTGGCTGCCTGCCTGGGAGGAGTCGACGAGAGACAGGACGGCCCCCAGAAACCATCTTGGCTCCAGCAAACTGGTTGGTCCACTTAAAGGTTCAGTATGTAATTTCTGGAACACGCTGGAACTTAGGAAAATTTTGAACGGAGACACGTTTCTGGTCCCTCCCCCTCAGAGCCATATATGGCTCTGTTACCCTTGCTCTGCTGAAATTCAAATTCAAGCTCTGTTTTTATTGGCTGGTTACAAACTCTGTTTTTAACGGCGTGTCACTGTGGCTTTTTAGAAATACTTTTAGAGAAGCAAGGGGACAATAGTTTTTTTCAGAGATTACTTGTCTAAAATCAGTATGTCAGGAGGTAGTGACAGAGTGAAGAAATATGTTTGAAATATATTGTTAGAAAAGTTACATACAGCTCCTTTAAGGTGTTTACTTCTTGGTGGGGAAACAGTTTACTGGAACTCCTCTGACTGATGATGCCCTCCGGATAGAGGGTGAAACGTTTCTATCAAAAAGAAACTGTCCAGATGACCCAACTGAGAATTATTGGGGATGCTTTTATATGATTTGTCCATTTGTGTTCTTGGTTTAAAACAGGTCTCTCTTGTAAATGGGTCCTCGTGGCTCAGTGAGACTAACCTGTAGAAATAAAGGTTGAATGTTTTAGACTGAAATCATTTCGTACCATAAACATGCAAATGTGAGCTGGTGTGACAATAAAAAAAAAACTTGAATTATTTTGTTTGCCGGTGCTGTCCAGCAGGGAGCGCTAGAGCTCTAATCACTGATCAGAGGAAAGAGGAAGTAAAAATAAAAAACAGAGCCGGAAGCTGCTGGTTTTAACCTTCTTATTCTTTTTTTAAATTATCCTCGGATCATGGCGCCTTTAGACCTCGACAGATATGTTGAAATTGCAAAATACTGCAAATATTTACCGGAGAACGATCTGAAGGTGAGCCGGAGGCGCTGCTGTTAGCATTACTTTTAGCTCTGCGGTTAGCTTCAGAGCTAACAGCGTGACGTGTTTTTTAAACATTGACAGACATGACTGTTATCATAATTATCATTGACCAAACTGATGAAAGCTATAACGAGAGGCGGCTAAAGCTCCGAGCTAATAGATGCTGTGTAAACTTTGGACTTTTATCCCCTCCGATTATGATTTATTAATTGTATTCAAGATCAAATCTGAATATTTTACAGTTTGTAACTCTTAAGAGTCAGTCTGACTGCTTTACGGAAACAACGTTGTTTTTTTGTTTTTAAATTTGCTCCAGAATAAACCAGTTGAATAAAGAATAAATTGTTTTAATTGTTTTAAAAAGTTGTTTTAATTTAGGGTTTTTTTCTGTCTCATCTGTTCCTTTTGGGCAAAACAGATTGTTATAAATATGTCATTCTGAATTTACTAAAGTCAAACTTTTCCTGAAGTAAACATTTGAACTTTCTTCTCTTGTGGAGGTGTTTACATCCAGGCTGTAATCTGAAAATAATCCCAGTTTCTCCTGGTTAATAGTCTCTCCTAGTATAATCCCAGTATTTCTTGGGTATAATCCCCGTTTCTCCTGATTATGATGGCAGTCTCTTCTGGTCATAATCCCAGTACCTCCTGGCTATAATCCCAGTCTTTTCTGGTAATAGGCCCAGTCTTTATTGGTTATAATCACAGTTTTTCTTGGATATAATCCCCATTTCTTCTGATTATAATCCCAGTTTTTTCCTGATTATAATCCCAGTCTCTTCTGGTTATAGTCCCAATATTTCTTGATTATAATCTCAGTTTTTCTTGGGTATAATCCCAGTTTCTCCCGATAATTACCCCCGTTTCTCCTGGTTATAATCCCAGTCTGTCCTGGTTACAATCTCAGTCTCTCTTGGTTGTAGGCCCGGTCTTTTTTGGTTATAATCCCAGTTTTTCTTGGGTATAATCCCTGTTTCCTGCAGAGATTATGTGATTACGTGTGTGATTTGTTGCTGGAGGAGTCCAACGTTCAGCCCGTGGCTACGCCTGTAACGGTCTGCGGAGATATTCACGGTCAGGTGGGTCACAGATTCTGGTTCTGACACCAACTTTAACGGGTTTGAAACATTTCTTTATCAGTGTAAAAGTATAAAAAGGTGACATATTCCTTCAGGTTGTTTCATAAAATAATGAATGTGTTTCTCTTGGTTTTGGTCCAGTTTTATGATCTGTGTGAGCTCTTCAGAACCGGAGGCCCAGTTCCGGACACGAACTACATTTTCATGGTAAGACATGATAGGTTGTCTCGTTCTGTTTGTCTCCAGCTGCAGGTAAACCCACCTGTTAGTCTTCCTCATCACATTCAGGAAACATTTCAGACCGACTGCTGGACCAGAATGTTAAAAAGAACCTGGTCCATGCTCTGAAGGTTTCAGGCTCGTTTGGACAAACACGAACAAAACAAAAAAACAAACACGATTAGTGTGTCAAGTTCTGTCTCAGGTGTGTGTGGTTCTGGTTCTGCAGGGGGATTTTGTGGACCGGGGCTACTATAGCCTGGAGACTTTCACGTACTTGCTGGCTCTTAAAGCCAAGTGGCCCGATCGGATCACGCTGCTCAGAGGAAACCATGAGAGCCGCCAGATAACGCAGGTCTACGGTTTCTACGGTAGGATCTGCTGCTCAGAACCAAACGGGTCCGAATTTCTGCTAAAGTATTGACTGATGGTTTGTTTCAGATGAATGTCAGACTAAATATGGAAATGCCAACGCCTGGAGGTACTGCACCAAGGTGTTCGACATGCTGACTGTCGCTGCTGTGAGTCGCCATCTTACATTTTATCATTGGTCATCAATGGAACGATTGATCTTTGATCTTTAAAGAAAAAATGATCTTTGATTTTTAATGAAATAATTGATCTTTGAACATTAAAGAAACAATTGATCTATGATCTTTAAAGAACCGATTTATGTTTGATCATTAAATGAACCTTTGATTTTTTGTCTTAAGACACAATTGATCTTTGATTTTTAATCAAACAATTGATCTTTGATCATTAAATAAGCAATTTATCTTTAAAGAAACAATTGATCATTGATCTTTAATGAAACAATTGATCTTTGAATTTTAAAGAAACAAATGGCATGCCATTGTATCATGTAATAGGTAAACGTGGTTATAATAACAAGACAAAACAACTGGATTTTATTTATTATACTTTATACTTTATTGTTTTTTTTCTTGAACTTTTTTGAATTTACCATGTCCTGGATGACTGAGAATCTTCACCAGCTTTTAATGATATAATTGGCTTGCCATTGTCTCCCCACCTTCATTCTGCTCGCTGCTTGGAACCGTCAAACCAGCTGCACCGCCCCGGCAAAATGCAGCTAATTTGACCATTAAAGTGCATTTTTTTAAGCAAACGTTAAACTGAGACACACCTTTGCTATAATTTAGAGCAAACAAATAATTGTTTAGGCACTTTTCTTGTGAAATTTCAAAGAAACGAGCTGCTTTCCTCCTCCTTTTTCCTCCCTCTGTGCGTTTATGGAGCACTGAGGCAGCAAAACTATTTTTGAAATTCAGCTGATTTGACCATTAAAGTGTATTTATTAAGCAAACATTAGACTGAGACATGCATTTACTATAATTTCGAGCAAACAAACAATTGTTTTTAAGTGTTAATCTTGTTAAATTCTTGTTAAAGTCCTCCCGTGCACACTCCTGCGGCCGCCATTTGGTGGCCCATCGTTTTTTGGCACAACACCGGTCCACATTTCCGGATTGTTAGCAGTGACGAGTAACAAACGCGACGCGTCAGCAGTGACACATAATAGATGCGACATATACGGCGAAGCAATGTATTTATGGATTTTTCCACTTTATTAACAAATATGGACTGATGCGACTTATAGGGTGGAGTGATGTGTACGGCAGAAAATCTTGGCTTTTCTATGTATGTGAATGTTTTGTTCAGTGCCCTGAGACAACTTTGTTGTGATTTGGCGCTATATACCTGTAAATAAACGAAATTTAATTTAATTGCTCTTTAAAGAAACAATCGATGCTTGATCATTAAATAAACAATTGGTTCAAAGTTCAGGGAGACTTTATTGTAATTCGCACCACATGTGGTACATGAGGTAGAAGGAAATTGTGTACTCAAGGTCCAGTTACACCCAAAAATAGCAAAAATATAAAGTATATAAAAGAAACGGTATACAAGGATCTAAGACATATGCTAAACAATAGTAACGTAATATAATATGGTGTATTAAACAGCAGCCTGAACATGAGTCTGTTGTGAGCAGATGGGTTTGAATACAGCAGTGTAAGGTAAGAAATCAGCAGCATGGATAATCAGCAGAGCAGATAAAGTGACAAATCTCCAGTTAATGTGGCGTGATTGTAGTGTAAAGCGCTTTGAGTGTCTTGATAAGATAGAAAGGCGCCATTTAAGTACAGTCCATTTACCATTACAGTGATTATCCTGGTTAGGGATCTATGAGTCTAACAGCCTCAGGGTAGAAGCTGTTCCTCAGTCTAGTGGTTCTACACTTAAGGCTCCTTAACCTCCTGCCTAAGAGGACCGTGGCAAAAAGTGTGTGCTGGGTGAGTGTGGTCCTTCATGATGCAGGTGGCTCTCTTCCTTCATCTGGAGGTGTAATGGTGAATTCAGACCGAATGCGTTTTCAACTGCAGGAACGTCCAGTTTACATGCAAAGTCTATGGTGGACGCACCTCCAGCAGCCTCCTGGCGTCTTGCGTCACGTCGCGTGCGTGTTGAGCGTGCTGGAGAGCGATTTCCGTGCACGTGAACCCGCGTCAACCTCCAAAGCACGCCTCCAACATGCTGAAGATTTCGCCGTTCAACTTTCAAACGCCGCTCAAACTCTACCCGATTGGTTGGTGTGTCAACCAATCAGGGAGAGTCGGGGGAGAAGAGAGGGGGTCAGGGGGAGAGTCCCTATGTGACGCGGAAACCAGTGACGCGGAAACCATTGCGCATGTGACGTATTGTTTGTGGAACACAGAAAAAACCCGCGGAGTCATGGAATATGGAAGAGAAACTCATTGTAGCTGTGTGTTCGCGACAATTCCTTCACAACCAGTCAAGTCTGCTCCACAGAGACAGAAATAATAATAATAATAATAATAATAATAATGAATTCCATTTATAATGCACTTTTCATTAATAAAAATCTCAAAGTGCTAAATAAAGAGCTCCTCGCCTCGCGGAGTGCATTGACGACTCGGTACACCGGTAAGCTCCTCCCCCACACCCCCGCAGCAGCAGGGTTGCCAGATAAACATGAATTTTATTTTTTTATTTATTTATTTTTACCCCTTTTCAGTGCAAATGTTCACTAAACTCAACACATTATTAATCTTATCAGACCCTCACGCAGCAAATATGACAGTTTGGGTAAAAAAAATAAAAAATAAGCAACAGTACTAGATGATTAATTAATTTTTATCTGGCAACCCTGCGCAGCAGTTTTCTGGGTAGTTTCGCTTCTGGCTTTTTGGTCTGGACACAAAGTGCGTCCACTTGCGTGCGTGTTGAGCTTTTTTGCAGTTGAAATCGCGTTCGGTCTGGATGTACCATCAGTCGACTCAAGAGCATGTTCGTGAGGTGGGGAATTCCACTGGAACTGGTGAGTGATAATGCAACTCAATTTACATCCAGTGACTTCCAGGACTTTTCCAGAGAGTATGGATTTGTGCACACAACTTCCAGCCCCCACTACCCTCAGGCGAACGGTGCTGCCGAACGAGCGGTTCAGACTGCAAAGAACATTTTGAAGCAGCCTGACCCCCATCTGGCCCTGATGTGCTACAGAGCAACACCTAGTGCTGCTACAGGTGTGAGCCCTGCACTACTGATGACGGGAAGAGAAATCAGAACCACACTTCCAATGCTGGAGAGCAAGTTGAAAGCTGCTCCAGTGGACAGACATGAGATTCAACAAAAGGACAGACAGACAAAGGAAACCTACAGGTTCTTCCATGATCGCCATCATTCTGCACAACCACTTCCTGCACTACAACCGGGACAGGACGTCAGGATAAAACTGGATGGTGAAAAGAGTTGGAAAACCCCAGCAAAGGTCATCGGCAAATGCCATGAGCCAAGGTCGTATATGGTGGAAACGGAGAATGGAGCTGTATTAAGACGGAACCGGAGACATCTGCAAGCTGTCCCACTTCCCACAGATCAACCAGATCAGCTACAACCACCTGATTCTCCAGTGACACTGAACAGTAGCTTTCCACCTGAAGACAGTGCTGATTCTGCGACCAGAACTCCTGACCAGAGACACATGGGTCCAGAGGTGGAGCGCTCAACTCCAGAAGGTTCACAGGTGACTTCCAGGGGAAGGGTAATCAGAATTCCTTTGAGGTACCGAGACACTTAATGACTAAAAAAAAAAAGGATAAAGTGAAGTTGACCTGTGTAGTTTGTATGTATAATGTGATATATATGAGTAAGCTGTTGGAGGAAGAATCAGTTTTGTGTTGTGTGATTCCTTGACTAATGAAGCCTTCTGGATGGAAGGTGAACTGTTTCAGCACAAAAAAAGAAACTGTCCAGATGACTTGACTGAAAAATTGTTGGATGAATGCCTGGATTATTATTGAGCATGGACTTTGTTGGTATTGCACATAACATTACTCTCAGCATCTCTGTTAAATTTACCGAGTTCAGTAATTCTGATTTTCTGTTTTAAATGTTTCCTGATTATCCCAAAACTCATCAGCAGGAAGTATTTGTACCCAGTATATCTTTACTGGGGGAATAAAAATAACAATTCAATTTTTAACTGCAGTCAGCGCTAATAACATTGGACCAGTCCAAGTAAAAAGAACAGATCAGTGATTCAAACTATATTTTATGAGGAAAAGCTAAAAGTAAAATGTGTCTTGTGAAGATAAAGTTCCATAAACCCAGTTTTAAATTCACATATAAGTAAAAATTACATTTCAGCAGACGCCATTTCACAGCAGCTTTAAATAGAGTTTGGTGAGCTGACATCAAGGTCCTGTTTTCTTGCCTGCTTCTTCTTTTTTTTTTTATGTTCCTGAGGTGTGCATCCTGCGGCACTATATTTTCTGTCTCCATTTAAACCTTGCTGCTTTCAACCTTAAGTAATTTCCCATCTTCCCTGCTTGTTTGACCTGCCCCTTTGTTCACTCTGTGTTCGATAGCACAGCTTTCTCCTCTTTTTAAACCCAAATACTGTACACAGACGCTGGAGTGATATAGGGGTTTTATTTTTATGCACACGTGCAATTTGGTGCACCATTCCACGGAGTTTACAAAAAGCAAGGTCATGGGTCAGAACCAGATAAACTGATTGAGAAGGAGAGGGATGTTTGTTGGGAAACTGGAAGGTTTTTGAAGGACTTCCTGGATTGCAGACGTTTTGTGCTCCTTCTGTGTTCTCACCCTGCAGGTACACAAGACTCAGACACAAATAAATGATTTGTTTCAAAGAAATACCTTATCTTGAGTAGGCAAGAGCACCTGAGGGCGCACCAGATCTTTTTCTCCCCACCTCTCCCATCGTTCTCTCACCTTCTGGATGGATAGTGATGACGGCTCAGACCCCGAGCTTCGTCTGGATGATGAAGAAGAAGAATGACGACACCTGACAGGCAGCAACGCTGTGTTTACCAAAGCTCAGCAGTGGGGAGGTGGACTTTAAAAAACATTTCACACAGTTTCAGACACATCAGTCACAAAACGCACGCCGACCACAAAATCGCTCCATTTCTCTTCTGGAAGACTGAATTTCTTAAAATTGTACAAACAGATCAAGAGAAACTGCATTTTCACAGGGAAAAGCTGCATGAATGCTGAAAGCTAAAACCTTTGCTGAAGTTTTTTAAAGAAGCTAAAACTGCAGTGTTGAAGTTCAAACCATCTGAACGTATGGTAAGTCAAATTAGAAGACAAGCCAACAAAACAGTAGCTAAAAGCTCAAACCAGCTAAACAAAAGCTAATATCATTAAAACAATAGCTAAACACTAAAATTGGCTAAAGAGTAGCTAAAGCTCAAATGAGCAAAAACAGTAACAAAAGCTACAGTTGGAGAATAATAGCTTACAGCTAATAATGTGTAAAACTGTTGCCAAAAGCTACAAAAAGTAAATCAGTGGCTAAAAACTAAAACTGGATAGAGTAGCTAGGATGAAAAACTGGGAAACAGTAAAGCTAAATTTAGTAATACATCAGCCGAACAATAAAAAATAAGCAAAAATGGCATCTCACTTTTTCTTGGGAAAGCAATTGCTAAAAAATTAAATTTGCAAAAAGTTAGCATTACCAAAAAAAAAAAAATATAATAATCTAAAAGCTAAAATTTGCAAAACAGTAGCCAAAAGCTAAAAATAATAATAATAATAATAATAAATAAATAAATCTAATACACGTATACTGATACACGTATACTGAAATAAGAGTTCACAGAGCACAACATTTTTCTAAAAGTTTTAAAGACCGTGTAAAGTGAAATTAAATTTGTGTTTTTATTTTGTCACACGGCATAAATATGTGTTATTAATCACCCATATAAATCTGACTGATTAAAAACATTGATTTCCTTATAAAATTAAAGCTGCAGTATGTAGCTTTTTTTATGAACATATTTCTTCACTCTGTCACTACCTCCTGACAGACTGATGTTAGCCAGGTAATCTCTGAAAAAAAATTAAAAAAAAATATTGTCCCCTTGCTTCTCCAGGTGGTAAATAAGCATTTCTAAAAAGAAAAGGTGACCCGCCATTTTCCAGCCAATAAAAACAGAGTTTGTAACCAGCCAATAAAAACAGAGCTTGAATTTGAATCAGCCAATAAAAACAGAGCTTGAATTTGAAATTCAACAGACCACAAGGGGGCAGAGCCACATATGGCTCTGAGGGGGAGGGATCAGAATGCTTTGCCTGTTGAAAATATTTCTAACTGCTGCAGTTCTACAGAAACTGCATACTGAACCTTTAAGTCTCAAAAATCATGAAAAAACATGATTTTGCCTTGCTCTAGAACGCTGGGGGCGTGTCGCACGTGGGCGTGATTTCAGCGCAGTACTGCGCCATGTCCAGCCCCCTTCAGAGCTGAGCTGTGTGGGGAGGCATACGGGGGAAGCAGAGATCCACCTGCTCTGTTTTTATCTGAGTTCTGGCTTCCAGCAGCTCCTTTTTCCAAGAGTTACGCTGTTTTTAGTGCACTAACAACTCTGGTTATGTTTTTAAAGTTGAGGACACATAACTCCGCTGTTATAATCAGCGCTATTTTAGAAGATGAGCGGACTCGCGGTCCGAACCGGTCACATCGCATGCGGGGTCTGATCGCCACACACACACACACACACACACACACACGCGCGCGCGCGACCCGGTCACATGCATGCGGGGTCTGATCGCCACACACGCGCGCGCGGGGGCGGAGGTGCGCGGAGGTGCAGGTGGCATGTGGTCGCTCCAGCAGCACGCCAGTACTGGAGGGAGACGGTCGGTAGCGAGTGAACGGCTCCACCGAAGAACGCATTTATAACACACACACGCACGCGCGCGCGACCCGGTCACATGCATGCGGGGTCTGATCGCCACACGCGCGCGCGTGCGCGGGGGGGGGGGGGAGGGGGGCGGAGGTGCAGGTGGCATGTGGTCGATCCAGCAGCACGCCAGTACTGGAGGGAGACGGTCGGTAGCGAGTGAACGGTTCCACCGAAGAACGCATTTATAACACACACACACCCGCGCGCGCGCGACCCGGTCACATGCATGCGGGGTCTGATCGCCACACACGCGCGCGCGCGGGGGGGGGGCGGAGGTGCGCGGAGGTGCAGGTGGCATGTGGTCGCTCCAGCAGCACGCCAGTACTGGAGGGAGACGGTCGGTAGCGAGTGAACGGCTCCACCGAAGAACGCATTTATAACGGCTGGAGCTGCAGGGGGTGGGGCTTGTGACCGCGTGACGAAACGCGGTCACATTTAAACCACGCCTAAAAAATCCTGAAAGAGAAATGTGTTTATACACAGTTTGATCTATAACTCCAAAATTAATTGAGCTACAATTTTGAGACTTTTTACTCATTTACAAGATTACAATTACGACATTTATAATGTTTATTGAAGAAAATGTTGAAATTCACTTTACACGGTCTTTAAGCGTTCTCTATTGTTTTCACCATTAAAACATTAAAAACAATAATTACAAAAAGTAAAAGTTACAAAAAAAGTCACAACTGTTATACCCTGAATGAACTGAATATTTTGAATTAAAATTTTTGATATAAAAATGGTCAAAATAACTAAAAGTATACTAAAGTTACCCTGATGCATGTTCAATAATCCAGGTAGAAAAATCTAAAAAAGCTAAGTCTGGTCCTCTGGACCATCAGGTCCAGAGGACCAGACTTAGCTTTTTTATATATACTAAAGTTGTTACAGTCCAAATAGAAAGAGTAAACAGAAAAACACTTGAGCTATTGCTGATCCGTTTGCAGATAAAAGCTCCAATATATAGATGGAACCGAGGCCCATCCATCCATCCATCATCTTTACCTGATTCTTCCTTTTCGGGTCACTGGTGCTCATGTCCAGCAGTCACTGTGTGAGAGGCGGGGTACACCCTGGACAGGTTTCCAGTCCATCACAAAGACACATAGAGACAAACAATAATTCACTCTCTCACTCACACCTAGGGACAATTTAGTTACCAACCAACCTAACATGCATCTGTGGGAGAAAACCCACGCAGTACGGAGAAAACATGCGAACTCCACCCAGAGAAAGGTCTCGGGCCAGGATTTGTACCGACAACCTTATAGCTGAGAGGCAACTGCTTTACCAACTGAGCCACCTCTCAGCTGTAATTATTGACCCTGATGGATGCCGCCTTTGCAGGTGGCAACAGTGACTTTAAACCTCAGGAGTAACATTCTACTCATTACGATGTGCTCATTTACTTCTTTGTGTGTGTGTGTGTGTGTGTGTGTGTGTGTGTGTGTGTTAAGCCCTTATCTGCAGAGGTCTGGTCTGAATGCTAACAAAGTCAGTGAAAGTGAAATGACTGTATTTAAGGTAATTATGGTGGCTGGCGACAGTGGCAAGAGCTGAAAGGGAACAGAGATAGAAAAACAGGATCCCTTTAATCTCAAGCAGCTTTGTTAGCATCAGCTCTTAAGTAGAATGATATTTATGACTGGGGGTGCTTTTCATTTTCAACAAGATTCACCGTGTTAGAGCTCAGAGTAAAAAAAAAGAGGCTGTTTGGAAAACAGCTTCTTAAATCATGGAGTCGTGTTCATTGGTGCTGCCCTACACAGACTAATCAGGGAGACCGGTTCGTTTATTACCTCTAAAATCAAACAGAACCAGCCTTTATTATACAGAAATAAAAAAGATACAGCATTGTTTGTGTTGGCTAAGGGTGATTAGCTATGGTGGCCATCTTGAATCATGTTCCAGGGATTATTTTATGAGTTTTACTAAAATCTGTAGTGATTCATGAGACAGCTATTAATATGTTCATCTTGCCTCAATCTAAAATACTCTAGTTTTTGTTTCATAAGAGAATGTAGATTACGCGTGGTTTTCAAACTCAAGGTGACAAAAGTGAGCACACTGTTTATTCACAGAGTGCACAGATTTCCTCTGAGCCTTAATTTCATTTCTCAGTTGGCACATATACACTGTGCTATTCAGCTACAGGGAGAAAATGTGTGTGCTGTGAAAGAGTTGCACACGCTCGTTGGTGCACAGATGTTTGTGCACGTGAGGCAGGACCTTTTCCTGCCAACAAAGAGGTAATGAGCTGGAAATGAAAGACAAAAGAGGGAAAAATCTGCATGCTCCTGTAAGACCATCAATACAAATCCACACGCACAAAAAGGTTTGAAATGTTTCTTCAGATTTAAGAGCGCAGAAGCTAAAAGAAAACATTCTTAGAAATTTATTTTCAAGACATTATCTTATGAAAACATTTTAGGTCTCATAATGTTAGTAGTATTTTAGAACTACCGTATTTTCTGCCGTACACATTGTACTGCCTTATGAGTTGCATCAGTCCAAATATGTCTATCAAAGTGAAAAAAAAAACATAAATACGTTGCTTCACCATATAAGTCATATCTATTATGTGTCACTGATTACGCATCACATTTGTTATGCGTCACCACTGACCACCCGGAAACGTGGGCCAGTGTTGTGCCAAAAATCATTTGGCTGCCAAATGGCGGCCGCGGGTGCATGCACGGGAGGACTTTAACAAGAATTTAACAAGATTAACACTTAAAAGCAATTATTTGTTTGCTCGAAATTATAGTGAAGGTGTGTCTCAGTTTAACTTTTGTACTTTAATTGTCAAATCAGCTGCATTTCTCCTGGGCGGCACAGCAAAATGCAGCTGATTTAATTTTGCTCCAGGAGTTCCGGAGCGAGACAAAGGTGGCAGCGCTAAGGCAAGCCGAGTGTGTCATTAATAGACAGTTTTACCTATTAATGAGACACTTGGTTTGCCATATTACTTGCGGCCCTTCAGTGGCTGAAAATGGTAGTGTTCAATGTTTTCCATGTCAAAATGAATGCAATTGTCAGATCTGAGCCAAAAATTGGGTTATCAATCAATCAATCAAACTTTATTTCAGACACAAAAAAAGGTCCATAACTGGTTATAAATATGAGAAGAAGAAAAAAAACATAAGTCACTTTACTATACAAGTTTGCAGGCATGCAAATTTATGCAAAAAGGAGTGACTTATACAGCAAAAAGTACGGTAATAAGATTAATTGTCAGAAGTTCAGTAAAAGAACTGAAGAGTGGCTGAATCTCTTCAAAGTAAAGATGGGCAGAGGTTCACCAGTTTCTAAAAGAAAGGGGGTATAAAAATAGTGATACAATTTTAGAGTAAAGTTCTGGAAAAACTTTGAATGTCCCATCATCTACAGTTCAAAATATCAAGAACAGATTTCAAGAATTGAGATGAACGTCTGAGATCAAAGGATGAGCTGGATGGCTGGGATCCATGACCTCCGGGGCTACAGGATTAAAAACAGGCTTGATTCTTTCTGGACATCACTGCACATAACTCAGAGACACTTCCACAAATCATTGTTTGTAAAAGTCCGTTGTGCCATGCAAAAATGCTGGTTAAAGCTCTATCATGCAAAAGAAGAGCCAAACTCCTGCATGAAAGGTGAGACATCAGCTGTTTGTCTTTGTTCTATTCTTTTGTGAGCTCAGTCTGACTTTATAACAATCTATTTGCAACCCTCTGTTCTCAATTCATTCGTTTTGTTTGTTCAAATGAAAGCCGTTCTTCAGAGTCTTCCACATATATTGTTTTTGACGGCTTAAGGGCAGAATCGACATGAGACATTATGGAAGAAGTCAGGTGTGGCAGGAATAAGACACATCCTGTTCCCCTGCGTCAACAGGACATAACCTTGGCTGTTATAGAGTCAACAAAGGGTAAATATTCAGCATTAAATTTACAACAGTGTTGACCGCACTAGTAAAACTCATCCATATGCATTGGATCGTCAGCTACAACATGATGTCTGTCAAACACTGACAGTATCCCGTCCACAGCAGAACACACCAGAGCATGACAAGAGAGCCCGATCATAACAACATTCAGTTTTACTGACAGCCCTGAGAATAAAACGGCTCCAGCCAAGAAATTCAGTAAATCTGAAAACTCCAGTTTGTTTTGTCTCAATAATTTTTTTTATTTTTATTTTTTTAAAGCTGTGGTGCCTTGCTAAACAACTTTCTAAACTTCCACCTAAACAACAGTCTAAACAATTTTATTTGGGGCTAAAGATACATCGATGTCACCTCATGACTGCTCATCTTTATTTATCAAAGTGATTAAAAAAATTGTGAGTAATGGGTTGTTAGTTTTCATACCAGGTTAGAAGAGATTATAGAAAAAGTCAAAGTCAAAGTCAACTTTATTGTCAAAACTGCAATATGTACAGGACATACACAGGATTGAAATTGCATTTCTCTCTGTCCCTCGGTGCAACAGTAAACATTTAAACACTAAAACATTTAATAAACATAAGCATAAAATGAAATAATAAAAGTGTAATACTGTCCTGAGTTTTTGCATAGTAGTTTTTGCATAGTAGTAGTATGAAAGTATGAAAAGTTACACCAACACTAAAACACTAAACATTTAATAAACATAAGCATAAAATGAAATAACAAAAGTGTAATACTGTCCTGAGTTTTTTGCATAGTAGTATAAAAGTGTAAAAAGTATATCTATAAAATAAAATGAAAGTTCTGGCATTGACATTTGTAATAGAGTGACAAAGCAGCATATGAAGTTTATGTACACAGTATATGTATGAGGTAGTTGATATTGGTATAGAGGTAAAGTGGCATATGCAATAAGGCTAGTAAAAAAAAATATATATATATATATATATATATATATATATCAGCAGTAGTGTAGATATAAAAAGTAGTGTAAATGTAAACAGTAGTAATAAATGTAAACAGTAGTAATATAAAAAGTAGTGTAAATGTAACAGTAGTAATAAATGTAAACAAATGTAAACAAGAAGTGTAAGGAATATTTGAACCTTTAGGATTAGTGCATTGTTTAAAGGTGAAATTAAAGCAATTGTTTTTTAACTAATAGGATCACATTTAGGGATGGGTGAGCACATTGCGGTCGTGGTTCCAGTGTCTTTGTTTCCTGTTTTTGTGTTTTGAGTTAACTCCTGCTTGACGTCCCTCAAGTGGGTCCCTTTGGATCCCTCTGCTCCTGTTCCACTTGTCCACTTGAGATTCCCCTGCGTCAACCCCCTGATCTGTATGGACAGCCTCTGGACCGGTCGCCAGAACGGATGTTTCTGTCCTTGATGTCTGTCTTTCTCCTTCCTTCTGGACCCCATTCTCTCCAGGTCCAGGATTGAGCTGTAAGGAGTGTTGGGAACCATCCCTCCCGATGATGTTAGCTTCCTGCACTCAACCAGAGATGTGATAGTTGTAGGCTTGGGGACTTTTGGATTACAAGGTTTTTGCTCATGAAAGGGCTCAGGCTGAAAAAGGAAAGTCTGAAGTTGTCATCATTGTATTTTCCCATACAATGGTGAAACTAGTTCTCTGAATTTAACCCATCACACGTGAGATACACCCAGGTGGAACAGTGGGCAGCTATGTAAGCACCAGGGGAGCTATTGGGGATTAGGTGTCTTGCTCAGAGACATCACAACATGTGGGCATGGCTGGGAGTCGAACCGCGACTTTCTGGTCCCTAGTCAGCTGCGCTACCTCTACCCCATCTCAGCCCCCAAAACAGATGATGTACATCTCTGTAGGGGTCAAAGTCATTCAATAACCTCCATTTCTGTCAATGTTGTAGTCTGTCAGCTTGTTTGAGCATCCCCACACAATTTACCTTTTGTAGTGTATTGCTTTAATACACTTCCTGGGCCATATGGGGCCAAGATGGGGTAGAGGCAGGGCAGCAAACTCGGGACCCGAAAGTCCTAGGCTCAACCCCCAGTCATTGCACATGTGTCTCTGAGCAGAACACCCTATCCCCAAAATGCTCCCCGGGAGCCTTCTATAGCTGCCCACTGCACCACCTGGTGGTAGATGGGTTGAATACAGAGATCCAATTTCGTCATTGTATGGGAACATACAATATATAGCACATTATTATTATTCTCAAACGCAATACTTATGAGACTAAAATGTGCTGCTTGTGGGACTGAGTTTGTTGTGGCTCCTGGTATTAATGAAGTTGTTTGGATGAAGGACGAAATGTCTCAACAACAAAAAAGAAACTGTCCAGAGGACCTGACTTAACTTTGTTGGATTTTTTTACCTGGATTATTGAGCATGAACGTTGATGTTTTGAACCACTTGCATGCCAAAGTTTTAAACACATATTTTGCATTATCTGTTAACATCTGCTGTGTGTCAAACAATTTTCAGTCAGGTCATCTGGACAGTTTCTTTTTTTTGTGCTAAAATGTTTCACCTTCCACCCAGAAGGCTTCAGTTTACTTGACTGATGAAGCCTTCTGGATGGAAGGTGAAACATT